>APKU01000064.1:0-89614 GCA_000472125.2 Hirsutella thompsonii MTCC6686
GGCAGGCGGAGGCGGGCGGGCGGGCGGGTGGGCGGAGAAGAAGGGAAGCAAAGTGGAGGGGCGGGCGCTTGTTGTCTGCGTATGTACTGTATCCATCCTTGATCCTCGCCTCTTGTCATGGGGTGTGGTCCTCGATTCGGACTTGCATTGGTGCTGGCTCGTCTCATCCACTTACATGGCAAGTAGACGCGACTGACGCCGACTCTTTTCACTACTGTACTCGTGTGTCCCCGTCTCCGCTCCCCTTCTTCTTCCCAAGTCATGGCTATAATAACACCATGGTGCCAGCCTCGGGCTGTCTCTGATCTTGACTCTGCTCGTCTTCCAAGTTCCTCTTCATTCACTTGACGTTCCTTAGCACCTTTTGCTGCTTCATCGCACTTATACACATCCCGAGAGACATATACCCTCGAGGACACTTGGACTAGCAGAAAGCTATACACCTCGTCTTGGTTCTTCATATCACGATCTTGCTTGAAGATCCTCTTCCTCCTCTCCCTTGATCTACCCTTTCAAGGGCCCTCACTTATACATACTCTTTCACACACACACATCACACATCATGGCATCGACAACGACAATCACCCCCTCACTCAACGAGGGCGTCTCCGCCATGTCACCCGCCATCTCCCTACCGGTCCCTCACACCTACAACGTCCCCGCGAAGCAGCAGCAGCAGCAGCCTCAAAAGCCTGAGCCCATCACACTCATCCCGCCGCCCTGGAGAGTCACGGGCGACGTCTACTGCGTCTCCTTTTGGACGTCGGGCGCCGCTGCCCGCAAGATGCCCAGCCAGGCCTACTCCCCGCTCGAGGCCGGCGCCGAGTTTGCCAACCCGGCCGGGAGCCAGCCCGTCGGCGGTCTCGGCATGATCCAGATCATCCGGTACCACGACTCCCCCGTCGGCCCGTACGACGAGATGCTCGTCGTCCCCGGATCCTTTGACTGGGCGCGCCGTGGCCGTGGCGGTCGACTCGAGAGCGGGAGCAATCCCCGAATCTCGCGCATCTACGTCTCCCAAAAGCAGACGTGCTACAATGGACGAATCAGTAAGTTTCCACTCTCTCTCTCTCACTCGAGGAGGGGCATATATAAAAGGAAAGCAGAAGCAAGAGACTAACACGTTCTGCAGACTGGGGCTGCCCCAAGCACCTCGCACGCTTCGACTGGACCACCAACCCGGACGGCTCCGTGGGCGTGCAAGTCTTCCCGCACGACATCTCGGGCGACGCCAGCGAGGCCTCGCCCAGCGCGGCCCCGTTCTTCCAGGCGACCTTCAAGACGGTCCCCTACGCGCCCTCGTTCCCCTTTGCCACGAGCTGGCTTGGCAAGCTCGGCTTCAACACGACCGTCGTCATGCCGCCGCTGCCCCAGGGCGAGGGAAGCCAGGGCGAGCTGCCGGGGACGGACCGCTGGCTGTCGTTTGTGCCGCATCAGTATAGTCGCGATACGCGCGTCGCGTGGTTCGACATGGCTCAGGCAAAGGGCCGTCCGGGAAGACCGTCCGCATCCAAACGCACCGGCGGTGATGCGGATGTTGAAAAGGGTGGTGCCCGCCGTGACGATAATCAGCCTGATAACTTTTGGCCTGGTCTCGGGCGATGGCAGCTCGGCATGGTCATGAAGAATGCCGAAGTCGTCTTTGACCACCCCCTCGAGACGTGGTCCGCTCCCGTCAGGGCAAGACTATAAGCTTGTCGCCATTCTCACAACTCCTCACCAAAGGTGATTTGCAGAATCACCGTCGACAGCCTTCCTCACCTACATTGTCCTTGAAGCAACTTCTACGTTTTTTGTCTCCCTTTACACATACAATATGCATCGGCCCCGGCGTTTCGGCTTCCACGATACACAACATGAACTCCCCCAATCACCATATCTCACCCTCAGGCGGGGTTCACCATCTAACGTCTTTACGAACCTTTTCTATTTTTATGGAGTTTACACGGGATACACAAAAAGACCTTTTTTTCCGTCTCATCTTGTCTTTTACAACAGCGGCATTCGCGAATAGGAGAGGCAGAGTAGCATGAATTTTGAAATTTAAAGCCAATTTACTTGGCCACATCTGATGTGCTTGGGTTGTCAAGGGGATCACTCCCATTCAGGGTCAGGGTCCATTGAGGCGGAGCAGCCAGCGGACAAGAGGGCTCAAGCGTACGGAGACCACTTTTAGTCGGGGAATTTGTTTACGGACGGACCCGGTGGTGTAAATCCCGGCGGCTTTGCAGAGCGGAGATGAGTGTGGAGTTGAAGAGTCGAGAGGGAAATATACATAAATACCAATATGAAATGCATTTCACTCATGATTCAAATTATTTGAGAATACTCGTGGCATACGATGTGATCCTTCTTAAAAAACTACAGTAGATCTGTAACTAATTCGACTCCAAGTTAGTAGTCTGAGAAGTAATTTGTTGAAAATTATTCACATACGGCATAAATTGGAACTGATCAACGATTCATCCCATCCTCATTGCACAAGTCATGCGTCGGATTTCCCGTGAATTGTACTCTACTCCTCCCACTTGTACACGGTCTGTCTACCGCTTCTTTGCTGATCATACAATTCTAACTGTATGTGCTTCTCGTTTGTGCCTTCCTGCCTCCTTCTCTCTCTCTCTCTTGCGGTTCGTCTCTACCTCGCTGAAGTCCGACACGTGAAGCATCAGACGCTGCCTCTACCCATCGCCATGCAATGAATCCCCATCCAATCGATGCAATGAGTCGCTTCCTTGCGAGACCAACACTTTCATCCATTCATCCCCATCTAACGCTGGCCGATTGTGATTTCTTCCCTATACGTCGCTCCCTCCTCGTTAAGACGCTGATTCTGTACCTGTTCCCCTTAGGATGGTGACCATTTTCGACTGCCCGGGAGTCTCCAGCCTACATTACGAGGTAACGTGTCTTGCTCTGCATCCGCGGCCTGCCCGTAGCTTGCACTTAAATGCTGAATCTTTTCAAGGACTGTCTGATAGTTCTCGCCGGCTTCTCCAAGGGGTGTCGGATGGGGGCAAACCGAATTCGCGTGCCAATTTGACCACGAGGTCCTCAAGCTATGAAGACGTTCTTAAGGCCGATGAAGAGGTGCCCCATTCAGTGAACTGCTCAGCTAGACGTACGCCGTCGACTAACGCCTCGGCCGGCTCCTATGCTTCCGGCTGCTCGTCCTCCGGCTGCTCAACCGCTGGCTGCTCGACCTCTGGCTGTTGAATGACCTCACGCGCATAAAACTCGACCAGCATGGTGGCATAAGCCTCGAGGTCCTCTACTGGCACGGCCAGTCGAAAGTCGTTCAAGACGAGGAACTGGATCTCGAGATGATTGAGCTCCGCGAGCGGCAGCCCACCAACCTAATGAGTCAAGTCAGTCAAGCGGAACGGTAACACTTGGGTAGAGCCTGCGCGCCACGCAAAATTGCCTTGTGAGACTAATGTAGGCTTACCTTGGCATATCTCGAGTTGGTGTAAAACACGTCGGAAAAGAATTTACTTGCGCAAGTGACGCCAGCAATAATCAGCCGATGTATGTTGAAGCTGTCCACAACAAAGCATGCGACAGGTCCTGGGTTGCCGGGTTGCCCGTCGGCCGTCATGTTCTCGTGGTTGCTTTCTTGACCTGTTGAGCCGTCTGCTGGTTCGTCGTCGTCAGCGAGGTCCGAGTCGCTTTCGTCTGCGTCGGGCATGACGGGATGGTCATCGTCCTGCATTTGGGTGTCCTGCTGATCCGAGGTTTGAACATAGAGCTGGGACGCAGGTTCCTCGGTCTTGGTGACGAGATCATTGACGCGCTCCGTCATGCGATCAAAGTAAACAAGAAGGCTCAGAAATACTTCAAAAGTCGTAGGACAGTATTTATGAATGCGAGATAGGTAGCTCAGGATCGTAATGGCAGGGACGTTCTTGCCGTGAAAGGCCAATACGGAATGGCTGACGGGGCTGATTTGATTTCCGGAGGCGTCGTTTGTCTGGTTGGCTTGCTGCTGATGAGCGACGTTGCGCTGCATGGCATCGTGCTGAAGATCGTTTGTACTGGTGATTTTGGTGAGAAGTGCGGCTACCATCTCGATGATGTCGCACATTGGCATGCCGCTAATTTCGTATTTTGTATGGGTGGCATCGGCGGCTTCCGGTGCGTCTGCCCCCAGGCGATGGGCTGCGGCCAGGGTGCGAACATGGGCAAGATCGCGAACGTGGATGACCTGCTGCTGCTGCGTAGCAGGTCCAGAAACGGGACGCGAGGCGTCATCGTGGGCCAGAGTCGGACTTGGTATTTGAAAAGCGTCGGCTGGGGGCGACGGCTGCTGAGGTAGAGATTGCCGATGCCGCCTCGAGGGAGCGCTCATGGACGAGGCATGGGACGGCGCCAAGGGCCTCGGGGGATCATATGTCTGGGAAGCCATGGAAGAAGCAACCTTCTCATCATTGGCTTCGAAAGGGCCGGCAGTGGCTGCAGCGGCGACTATTGGCGACGACGCGGGTGAAGAGGATGGCGGAGGCGATGGAATGCGCGAATGTATCGCGGCAGAATCGTCGTCGTCGTGGCCTCGCCGGGGCGAGGATGCACGAGCGGACGACGTCAATGTCGACTGACCCTTGACGTCGTAGGTGTCTGTGTGGATCGCGTCGGCGGCGGTTGCCTTGTCTTGGGCGAGCTGGATGGCGTCGTGTCGGCAATGCGGTCGCGGTGGCGTGGCGGGCGTTGGGCGGGAAGTGGTGGAGCGGCGGGGCGAGCAGGCCGAGCAGGAAGAGCAGGCAGCGTCGTGGGTTTGCGAGAGGGAGCGGTGGCGGGGATGCTGCTGCTGTGGGTGCGATTGCGGGTGCGGGTGTGAGTGTGGGTGCTGCTGCTGGTGGTGCTGATGGCTCACGAGCATGTCACGAAAGCGGGACACATCAGGAACCAGATCGCCAATTACAGCTGCCATGGCATCCTACTTTTCCGCAGAACCAAGGAAGAAAAAAACCAGGATTGGTTCAATGACAAGGAAAAGGGGGCGACTTTTTTTCTTCTCTGTCCCCCCTAGGGAGACTCGGCCGTCGAATGGATAAATGTCTTTGAATAGCGCCGGATCGAGACGAATAGGCTTTTTGGTCGGTCGCAAGAAACTCGAAGCGCAAGGGTATCAGGTGTAGTTCTTTTGATCGAATGCAAGAGATGCACAGGAATAAAAGGCGGAAGCAGGCAGACGAGGAAGGCGCCGACGTCAAGGCCGATTATGGGAGACGAGAAGACGGAGGGAAAGTAACGCGCGAGGACACGGTGAGCGTCGAAACAAGGGACGGGAGGCACCTCCAAGTCAATGGCGTCGCCGGTCGGTGTCCAAAGGTACCGGGAAAAAGGCAGACACGGACACGAATCAGATTGGCAACGGGGTGAGTAAAAACGCAGAAGGCTTTGGATGCGCGAGAAGGACGGGGGAGAGGATGCAAAAGAGGAGAGAGGGAGTAGGGGACGACGACGATGATGATGAAAGAGGAGAAAGAGGCGGAGAGAGAGTGAGGACACTGGAACCCCAAGGGTCGGCTGTACGTACGTACAGTAGTGGTTTCTAGGCGCCGGTCTCCAACAAGAGTCCCCTCATTCAGAGCGGGTAATTAGGTACAGCGGGCTGTACACGTCCTCTCCTGCAGCCGCTGGTGGAGACGACAAGTCGCCGAGACCCTTTTGGCGGGTAACTCGAGAACTCAGACATTTTTTCGATTGCATCCACCAGAGAGGCCAGACTGCTGCTGGATGCAGCCAGAGACACGGAAAATTGGAGACGAGAGAGAGAGCTGCAGGTGTCAGTGAGTGACTCCATTTCATGTCTCAGTCCCTTTTTTTCATCTCTTCCCTCCTCTTTGCTGTCTGTTTCTTGTATTTTTTTTTTCTTTCCTTTGCTGTTTGCGCGCGCTTGTTGGCGCTTTCAGTGGCGGTCCCACGGACGGCGCTTTTTTTTCGTCTCTCCTTCTCAAGTTTGTCTGCATTTGACGAAAAACTCAAAAAGGCCTGAAAGCGGCCATGAGCGCTTACAACTCTAATCACCTCAATTATAATTCAATTTTCGACATTTCATTGAATACTCAGATACCTTGGTCTGTCGGTCAAGTAACAAGGTGGCGCGTCACCACCACCACCCCTACTTCTACGCCGACGTCACTCGTCAAGGTTGCTGCGCTTGGAAAATCAGGTTTGCGACTTTGCACCAACTTACAACACAGAGTACAGACACTGTAGATCAATCAGTACCCTGGATGCCCAACTGTCGTCCAGGCCTCATGACGGCATTTTCCTTGCGCCCGGCGGTCTTGTTCTCCTACATTCAATTCCAGAGTCTAGGACGGCGGCCCGGATCCATCCATCCGCTAATTACAATTCCCTCATTCTTTCGGCCAGGAACGGAAAGAGACTCCAACTTAAGTTACAACACCCGCCTACAGTCCTACCAGGCACATCAACGCCCAACACTAAAACCCCCATGTTATGGTTTGGATCCGTGTCGTACAAAGCCCACGTTCCATCGTACTTAACCCCAGTCTACGAATATTACTTTGTCAATTGAATCACCCCATGTTCCCATCCACAGACCCGGTGAGCGACAGCCGGTGCTTTGCAATCCCGGGGAACGAACCACTCGCAGCAAGCCCCGGTTTCCTGCAACGAACACGGCTCAAAAAGTAATTTGTGTTGTCAATCTCGGTCGTTGACGAAGCAGATGGGGTATTCAGCTACAACTCATGAAGCACAGGCAACTTGAGGCACGAGCGCGTAACGGCATCGGCTCAGCACGTCTGCCTTCTGGCGTCATTTCTTACCCGCCACATCCTGGCCCGTGTAACCTGCGCCTAGGAAATCTCCGGCTCGCCCCGGCCGACCGATCAACCTTCTCTTGTTCGTATCCTTCGCTTCAAAGCTGCTCAAGGCATGACGCCGTTTCGATACGACCCAGCCCTATATGAGCTCATCTGACTTACACGAGCTCAACAGCAGACAAACCTTTATAAGGACACAGACTGAACAAGGCAGAATAACAGAAACAAATATTCAACTCAACAGGCTTCAGCTGTTCACAAGTTCAAGTGCTTTGCAATACGAATACGCACATACTGTATGTGCTCACATCTGACCGAGTCGCTTCTGTAACTCCTTCTCCTCGGCACTCGCCTCCGTCAACAACCCCCCTCTCCCCTGCGTCGTGGCTTGCATCCGACGTGCGTTGCCGCTCGCTACATACAGTCTTGTGTCTTGTTGCCGCCCCAAGTGCTCACCGGGCTTGCCTCCCACAAAAGAACAACCCCCCCTCCCCTCCCCCATGAACCATCCATGCAACAAGAGACGCGTCGTCTGTTGCCGATTGATTGAGATGCCTCGACTTCGTTGGCTGCGGCGTCCTCGCCATGCTCGCCTCCTCGACACCGGTCAGGATCCTGGCGTCTGTGCACCCAATCGTCAGATGTGAGAGTTACAAGTCCATCTTCTTGATCACATATATCTGGATGAGATCAAAGACGACAAAACCATCTATGTGGTGCTTCACTTTATACACTTTAATGGCCCGTCTCTTGCTTATGCACCTTGTTTGAATACAGGCACGACGTATAGAGTGTGCGCGTCAATGTTCATTCCCGACGTTATAGTACAGATGCAAGGCACATGCCTACCAGCATCCATGGCTGCCAGTCCTGGCCCTTTTCCTCCTCAATCCCGCCTTCCGCTTCGTCTCCGGATTGCCGGCTCATGTGTCGCGCCGTCTATTCGTGCCTCACCTTGTAGTCCGTGTCTGGCAGGTACAGATGCCTGTCTGCACCCTTCTTCGTCAACACCACCATACGGATGACACCACCTGAGCTGCCGTCCCACTTGATAGCTTCCCGCAATGCGCCCTTTACAAAATTGACAGCATCGGCCTCCTCCATCCCTTCCTTCCAGTTGGCATCGCAGTATCCGTAGATGTATGTGGACCCGGAGCCGCCGATCGCGTACGCTTGCTTGTGCAGCGATCCGCCGAGAGGGATCGAGTATACCTGGCCACCGAACCGCTCGTCCCAGCCGGCAATGATGAGACCAGCCCTGCCACAGGAGTCAGTTGCTGGCCCAATGCCACATGTGGCCAAAAAGGGATCAAGCAGACTTACGATAGTCGGTCCTTGTTGGAGTAGCAAATCTCTTGGAATATCGATGCTGCTGTTTGCGTCATGGGCGGCTTGCCGTTGTGCATGGCAAAGAGACCGAGTTGATATTGAACAATGTCCGCCACGGCCTGCGTGTCGGCGGCGGAGCCCGAGCGGCAGCACCAAATCGTATCGTGGACCCTCGTCAGCTTGTCCGTTACGCGGTTCGCAATGTAGGCTCCGGTAGTCGTCCGCGAGTCGGCCCCTGCAAGAATGATGTGAGTAGGCAATTGAGAGGAGTGGGTTTTCTGGCTACGCACCCAGGATCACACCGTCTTTAAAGGTAACCGCCATAATGGAGGTTCCCAGGCTGCAGGTCAGCGTGTTAGCCCAATCCGAGACGGCCAGCAAGGGGCCTGCGTACTTGACCTCTCCCTTCTTCAGCCGGTCCATGTCGACGTGGATGCCATCTGCGAGAACTATCAGCGACCGGTCTGGGACGCTGTGATGCAGCCTCTTGGATTCCAACCATACCCTCGTTGAGCATGCCGCTGTGACCGAATTCCATGGTTGCTGTCGGTTCAATGTGTTGAGCGTTGAGTGGGTGTGACGAGCTGTGGGAATATCTGCGCGATAGAGTGTGGTCGTCGAGATTTAGATTTGGTCGATTTGCTGGGCGTCAACGGAAGGCTGGAGCTATCCGCAGAGTTGGATGAAGCTCAGGCAGCTCTGGGAACGCGCAGCCGCGCCAAGCTCCATGCGAGAGTGTCATCGTTGGACTCACGTGATGGCTGGCGGTACATCTGCTGACTAAGCACAAAGCGCTCCTCGAGTCCGAAACTACCAAGTCAAGGCGGAGACATCTCAACGATATGATCAACCTCAGGTTCACGTGAAATACTATTTGACCAAAAGCTGACACTACTTGACCATGAACCGCCTCTCCGTCATTCTTACCAAGGGATATCTAATAATGATCAAACGCTACGCTACTTTCAATCAGAAACAAAGAAACGCTTTTCGTGGTCCATCCGCCTTGAATCCTCCGAAACTCCAAATGCAATCATTTGACATTACTCGAGATCGAGCGCACGGAAAATCACGTCCAGGATAGATAGCTCGGGGTTTTCGTCGGGCATCACTGCTCGCTCAACCCTGACCACCATACGATCCAACCGCTCATTTCGCTCAGTCTCTTGCGATGATCCGGACGCGGCCCGGATGAATTTGTCGGCACTTAGAGCTTGACGCTTAGCCATGGGAGCGATCTGGGGCGTACTCGACTCTCCATCGGCGAGTGCACCGCCGAGCACGTGTTGCGGAAGGGCGTCAAGTCTCTTGGCCAATTCATCCAGTGAGCTGGCTCGCAGCAGGTCACTGGGTAACGCGGGCAGTCCCTCCGGGACCTTGACCCCGTCCAGTTCCTCGAGGACGTCGTCGAGCGAACGTACCTTGGAATCGGCCGGGCGTTTGGCTAAAGAAAACGGAACGTTATCCAGTTTGGACAACATGTCCCCAAAAGATCCCCATTGCTTCTTTGACGCCTTGGGCTTGATTTCGAAGTGGTCGAGAGTTGAACGAAGCATGGATGTTGCCTTGTCGAACTTCTTTACGGTGTTGGCAGCCCGTCCGGTTATTTTCACGGTCTTCCTGACTCGGGTGGCCGCTTTGTAAACCATCCATGCACGCCTCCCCCATTTGCAAACAAGGACAGCGCTGGTCCACGGCGACGGTATGTACGAAAGAATCTCGAATGCCACCTCGGCAATGGTGATCAGGGTGTCCAGGGTCGAGTCGCCTTCCACCTCAGCTACAGCCGTTGTTTCTGCGTTCTTCTCGACATCTGCCGTAATTGCAGCAGCATCCGCTTTATGTCTGGCTCCCTGTGCCGCCTCCTGGGCCTCTCGCGCATCGGCTTGGATCTGCTGGTTGATACCCTCGGCACGAGCTATTGGGTCCTGGGCAATCATTAGCTCGGCTTGAAGCACCTGCTCTTCTCGACGGAGCGCAGCAGCCCGCTTCTCCCTCGACTTGAGCCAAACAAGGCGACTATTCGATCCTTGGCCGGCCTGACGAGCTTTCTTCTGCTCATCTTGAATTCTGTGAATCTTCGCCATCTGGTTGTCGAGTGTCTTCTTGCGGCCATTAGACGTCAGCTTCAACGCCATCGAGCCTCTATGGCTGATCTTATCGATGGCTGCAAAGTCTCGGGGGTTGCTCTCCAATTGCGCTTTGTAGGAAGACACTTCCTTTTTCCAATCTTGGAGCTTGCTGATGCGTTCCTGCCAGTCGCCCTCAACAGACTGGACCCTGGCCTTTTCGTTGGCTCTCCATGCTGACTCAAAGAGCTGGATCTCCAACTCGGAATGATCGTCCAGCGCATCGGCTAACCTCGCCGTCAGGTCGGAAATTTCCGAAGCCCCGGATCTGATCTTAACTGATAGAGACAAGGCCTCGTCAGCAGTCGAAGCGCTTCGGCAGCTCGTCATCCACTTGTCCATTCGGTCGGATAGGTCTCTAATTCGCCCTGCCAAGTACCCGGCCTCGAATTCCTGTGAGCGAGGTCTTCTCTGGATTAATGCTCCTTTTTGGTACTCAAACACCATGCTCTGCTCTTCTTCCAATTTCTCTTTCGACAGATCGGGCACCTGCAGAGCTTCTTGTCTTTCAAAGCCATGGTTGAGTATCTTCTGGCGGAACTCATTGACGTCAAAGGCCTCAACCACACCTTTGCTCTGCAGTCGCTCTATCGCCCCTCCCATCCATCCGCTGCAGCTCGGAAACGAGGACCACATGGTGGGCAGGTTGCGCAACATGTCTCTGATATGAGTAGTGGAGTACTCGCCCTGTCCTATCTCGATTCTACCCGTCAAGGTAGGCGATTGGGTGAGAGAGACGTTGTACTTGTACTGAAACTTGATGTCTCGCGCGCTCGCTTCTGGCCTGATGGGGTTGTCGATCTCATGACTGCCCTCTGACAGTTTGTCCGCGTTGGAGATGTCCATGACATCGGCTGCGCTGTCTCTAGCGTATGCGCTCACGAGGATCGTATACTGAAAAAAGAATTCGTCGTGCTGAGACTTTGCTTCTTGAAGCGACAATGGATAACCTGGGCGGCGGTGTATGCCGACAAAGATTCTCTTGGCCTCGATCGTGTCCTGGTAATCCTCGGATCGTCTCCAAACATGGTGAATAGGGCTGGAGAAGCGTGAGCACACCTAACGATAATGCGGGATGTTTCGCGGTTACCGCTCACCTTTCTTCGTCTATCAGGGAGGCTGTCGTCTCAACGGTTGCCAAGCTGAACCCGACTAACAATAAGAAAGCTACGAAAGCCGAAAGTCGACAAGACTGCAGGAGACGCATTTTGACTCGACCCACGAGAACAGACTTGCGAATCTTTTACCATCAACAACAAGACATTACCACCAGGCGAACATTATTTATATATGCGATTGGAACACGGCGGTATCGCAAGACCCCTGTGCCTCTGTTCGAGCCCTTTCAGATGTCCTCGAAGCAGGGACGCTATTACGTACCGCCTATCCGTCTATGCGCTGAAGCCCCCCGCCCATTATAATCCTGCAGGGGCCCCCCTTTTCCCTTGATAAACTACAGAGATTGGGCTACCATCCACGGACGGATCAGATATGCTGTAATTAGGGCAGGATCCGGTGGTCTGGGGCAAGTCGCTCCGCGCGGGTCGTCGTCGAGCTTGTCCTGTCTCCAGGGGAGCAGCCACGTCCATTGGCGCGGCTCCTTGGACTGACGCTAGTAGGATCAAGCTGAAAGTGGAGCGCCTTTGTTTTTTTCGTGAATGTCGTAGTGGATATGGAGTAATATTTCAGGGTCGAGGAACCCCCGAAGACCGTATTTGTACGAGTTGCGACGGAAAGGGTAATGGGCCGAGTTGGAGCGAGAGACTGGCTTCGAGTTGACGCTTGACTCAAGTATTGAGTCTACCGAAACTTTCAATTTCGAGAACATGACTTGTTTCTTGATAGAAATAGACTCGTAGCATGTACTATAGGCACAAGTATGTAAGAATTGCTCTGTCTACTAATTGACCATGTCACTCTCCTGCATGTCTGTCTTTCTGCTTGTGCTAGCTAGCCTACATAGTCCTAATCCAAGGTTAGCGGGGCGCAGTTGTTTATCGTCTAATGCATCAGTTGACCGAACACCCTGGCTCCCCTCGATAGACCACTTTTATTCGTACGGCCGAGTCAGTCCTTCCCCTTATAATTTTTTCCTTCGAATCCTAGCCGCGAGGGATTCAACAGCAAATTGAAGAATCAAGTTAAAAAAGGGTGGGCTCTGCGCTATATCCTGTCCCTGACTCGGGGAAGGATGGAAGGAAGGAAGCTTAGTCTCGAGGGAGCGCTGAGTAGGCGAAGACGTGCGACCTTTTTCTTTGGAATCGAACCACTTGATCCTTTTGCTGGATGTTACTAGACGCTTTGCAGGATTCCATTACCTGACTTTTTTCCTCGGACTCGGTCAAAAGTCAAGAGTTTCGCAAGGGTATTCGTATAGAAGAGTAGAGATTGCGATGGGACCAGACGTTGGCTCATTCATCCCTACGCAAGTCTTCTAGAACAAAATGGGCCGCCATGGGTCCTATTGTACAGTATGTAGAACTTGTGCCGAGATGCGAAAATGGACAAGAAGACTCACGACCCTCCCCCTCCCCCATAGACTAGCGGGCTGGCTTTTGTTCAAGCTTACCTTCGTATACGAGTATTATAGTAGTTGCATCCGCTTCAGCTGGACAGGTCCGACTTGCATCGAGACCAGTTTGGGTTTTATGGGGTCATGTCATGTCGGCGGATGATGTGCCGGGTGACGAAATGGGCGGCTTGTTCAGTTCATGCAAAGTACAGTAGTATATTTAGTAAGTTAGTTAATCTAGGGATGGGTAGGATGTTTACTTTGCGTTGTTCGAGTCGGATAGTGTTGCAGCTTTCTGAGAATGCTCTTTTGCGACGCATGTACGAAGTATGTGTGCCAGTGACACATACAGTCTTGAAGGATCGATGGTACGGAGCCATGTCGAGGCGCAGTCTAATTAACTCGCTCGGCCGATTAGAATCCATTAGGAAAGGGGATTCAAAACTCTCTCTCTTTATTTCTTGTTTCCCGCATGTGTGAGTCCTGCTGCTGTCATGCTTTTCGAAAATCTATTCAACACGTGCCTCTTCGTTTCCCGACATTGGTCAGCCCTGGAAGGCGTGGCTGGCCGGAGACGTTGGTGATGTGCGTCCAGATCCCTCCATCCTATGTGTGAGCAAACACACGACTCCTTGGGTGTGAGGCCTCACGGGTTTCTGCAGACAAAACGTGCCCTTGCTGAGTAAATATCTGATGAATGCAAATAAGTCCTGAAACAAGAAAATTAAAGCTGAGAAAATGGGTTATGCGGGCCTAGTCTAGGCGATTCTTGCGCATGGGACGTGTAATAAGCCAGAATACGTGGTCCATATACCATCGTCAATGCATGTGTGTATACGAATAGTTGACCTAGTCAAGACTAGTCAGGAAAGGCATCTCTTTCCGACAAGCACTGAAGTGTAAATAGATACACTCAAGTACCTTATCTCAAGAAATCGATGCTATTGTATTGATGATGCTCCAAGTCCGAAACGCCTTGTATCGCCAAAGACCTACGTTGCCATGTGCTCTAATTCTCCAAGTATCCAAGGTAAGAGAAAAAGGGAAACCGTCGTTGACTATTATTTCTCATCTCTTTTCCGACGTCTTTTTCAACAACTCCGTCGTCACCTTTTCCTCTTCTCCGCCCTTTTCTCCGTCCTTGCCTCCCTCCTTCTTTTTGCCCTTTTTATCCTTCTTATCGTCACCGCAGCCGCAGTCGTAAAAGTCGCCAATGTTGTTGCAGTCAAAGATGGGCTTCTTGAGGCGCTTGTTGACGCGGTTGTGCGCCTCGCACAGCCATCCGGCCGCGGCGTTGCGGCTGCTCGTCTGCGGCGGCATCTCCTTGAGCAGGGAGCGGAAGTGGCGCGCGCAGTCGCCGCACGGGTACAGCCTGCCAAAGGAGAGGAAGAAGAGCTCGAGCGTCTTGCGGTCGTCGGGCGTCGGCTTCTCGGGGTACTTGGCCACCATTGTGTGCAGGAACTTCCACGTAGCCCGGCCCAGTTCTGCTCTATTTTGTCCATCTCAGTCAGTATGTTTAACTAGCATCACATCGTGATGACAAGTGTTCACGACCGAATGGGGAAGAGGAGGAGTAGGAGTAGGAGACTGGCTGCTCACTTTAGAGTCGCATTCTCCAACTTGGGCGCTATCGATTCGCCCTCAAGCAGACCTCCCGGGATGCCACCCAAGTCGAGCTTGGAGCTGCCCTTGTCTTTATCGCCATGCGCATCATGCTGCTGTCCGGCGGTCGGACTCTGAATCTCGGGCTTTGCGCCGGGTCGGATGTTGGCGAGCGGCGAGTTCGCGGCGCTCTCCTTTGCCTTTTGCAGCAGCCGAGCGGCATCCCGCGCCGGCGCGGATCCGGGCGCCGAGTAGAGATATGACACGCTGAAGAAGACGGCGAAGACGACCAGGATCGTCAGGGTAAGGTGTCGACGAGCCATTGTGACTGCTTTGGCTTGGGGGGGGCTGCTCCTAGCACCCGATGAAGCGTACAGTCGATGGTTGTCGGCGTGCGATTGAGGACGGCAGTGTATGATCGGTAGACGTAAACGAGGTGAGCTGTCGAATTGATGATAGATGACCTCGAATAAGGGTTGATGAAGGAGGTAGACCTAGGGCTTGAAGTTGTTGCGCTGCGTGTTCGGAATGCGTCGTTTCGCGTGGGCGGATTTTTCGAAGAAGCGATCGATTAACTCACCCACCTAAAGAACAACCGCTGCACTTCTAGAGAAGGTCTCACAGGGGAAAGAAAAGAGAAAGGGAAGGGAAACGAAAAGACATCGACAGTGACCGTCTTCGCGCTCAATGACACACTGTCAATCGTTGACAATTGTCCAGCGTATTCTCAGCCTCACCTGCAAAGTCACAAGAAGGTTAATCGTCGCTTTCCCTTTACGCCCCCCTTTGTCAGTGTTTCGGCGCACCTGTCTGACCGCGCGGTACGTACCTTATTCGTGCTTGCTCGCGACAGGACCCCAGACCAGGCACGCAGCCAAAGCAGGGAGAGGGTGGGTGCTTTGTTCCCTGGCTCCCTCTGGTACGATCGCTTATGTAATTCAAGGGTTCTATGCCGAACCTTGCAAGTCCCGGCAGCACCGTGTGCCCCTTTTTGGGTGTCTCCGTCCGGCCCCGCATCGCCGAAGTGTCCAGTCCCCCCCCGGGGCGCCCCGATCCTTTAACACGCGGATATTCGTAGTAAGGTCGGCCTGATTCTGTCCGCCGAGCCAGAGAACCCCGACATGCAAGAATTTCCCAATACAGTCTTTCTACTACCCTCGTTCTCATCATAGGATCCTGCTTATGTAGGAAGGAATGTCTCCATGGTTATGTTCGACTCCATCATATCCTACATCTGACGGCTGACGCGGACATGCCAGGATGGCGTGCACATCGTTCGAGCACCTCATTCAAATTATTCATCTTCGTTCAGATCAGGTACTGCAATGACTTCATGTGAGAATTCATTTGCTTCAACGATAAGAAGCCAGTGTTCTTGGTGTATCCATGGGGACGGCCTGATTCTTGAGCTGCTACCCTATAGCCAGGAACAGACTTGAGGTCGAGATATCACTACATCACGATCACCATATATCAGAGGCTTAAGTCATGCATCTTCACAATTTTCTTAGTCTGAACCTCTTCTCAGTAGTCGTCTTGCTAGCCCAAGCTCACGAATGCCCTCACCTCAACAATCCCATCGACATACCAACATACGCCCCCCTACCAGCTGGAGCCATCAACCCGCCACTGAACAGTCAGGGATGGCGGATTGAGCATTTCGGCAAAGGTGCCTATCTCGTAGCAGACGCTCGATACAACGCCTTGTTCCTAGAATGGGAGAACGGCGTCGTTCTCGTTGATGCTCCTCCCAGCATGGGCGATAACCTGGCACACGCCATCGGCAACACAACACGGAAGCCCGTGACGCACCTCGTCTACAGCCACGCTCACGTCGACCACATCGCCGGCAGCTCACATTTTCCTGGCGCCAAAATCATTGCCCATCGCGAGACACGCGAGATCCTCGAGCGAGGCGCCGATCCCCGTCGGCTCGTCCCGCACGCCGTCTTCGACACGCAGCACACTCTGCGCGCGGGCAACCAGAGCCTGGAGCTGACGTACAAGGGCATCAACCACCGGCGCGGAAACATCTTCATCCACGCGCCCCAGCAAAAGATCCTCATGCTCGTCGATGTCATCTACCCAGGCTGGGTCCCATTCGGGTACCTCAGCGACGCGGCGTCAGTGCCTGGCGTTGCGTCCGCGCACGAGCAGGTCCTCGCCTATGACTTTGACCACTTCCTCGCGGGCCACGGGCGCGTGGGCAACAGGCGCGACGTCGAGGTCTCCAAGGCCTACATCGCCGACCTTCGGAGCAACTGCCAAGAGGCCATCCGGCTCAGCGGTGATCCCGGCAACTCACTGTCTGCGGCCAAGCTCACCGAGAGCGTGCTCAAGGCGAACCCGGGCAATGGCTTCGCAGTCGTCAAGACACTTGTGGACAATATGGCGCGGTATTGCGGCAACATCACCACGTGCAATTGGCTCGGCAGGCTGGGCGCGGCCGATGTTTTTGGCTACGAGAATGCCTACAGCATGGTCCAGTCTCTCAGGCTGGACTAGTAACGCATGACTGATCAGTCAGGGAACGAATGTTGCCTCCGTAGGTCTTTCATGAGGCGGCACGGTCCGCTGGTTCTCAGTGATCAGCTCAAGTGAGGACTGAAGAACCTGTGGAAATCAATAACGAGAGTCTTTCAGCCGTATCATCCGTTTTAGAATAGAATGAAAGCCTTTAGTAAGTTATTATCGGCTTGTGAGTCGTTGCTGAAGCGAGCGCAGCTGTCAGAACATCTCGTCACCTTGTGAAGATTGTTCTCGTAGTTCGTGCGAAGAAACTACAGCAATATGCAAGTGTCATTAATACCTTGAATTGCAATCATGACATAAAGAGAAGGCCCTTAGGGGGAGGAGAATAGGGCTGTATGAGAGGAGAGACTCGGCATTTGAAGCGTTCTGCTTGGTCGAGGCTGACTAGAGCCCGCCGACATGAGCCGGCTGCAGCGATTCTTTGGGGCTTGAAGTCAGCTTGCGGCTGTAAGCTCGAGCCGCAGACTGAGGCCTCATGCCAGTAACTTACTGAGTAGCATTGATAGTAGGCCCTGACGTTAGTGACTCTGGCATGGAACCGACACTGCAGTCGCAAAAGAGCCAAGTCGAAGCTACCGATCCGCAACACGCACGCCTTGACCACATGTTTGTAAAACGTCCCCAAAGAACAAGCAGGTCGATAGACAACCACCTGGATATCGGGCATACTTCACAATGGATCCCGGCATCGCGTCGACATAACCCAATGGTACATCTAGAGGAAAAACCCCGCAAAGTAGAGACGCTACCTCATGCGAATTCGCCGGCGAGATAGTCATCAACCAGCGCTGAACAAGGTCTCGCGAATCGACGAGTACGACTCAAAAACTGCAGGTACGAATATTGAGGTATCAGTCTGGCGCAAGCACGTACGAGATGTGATGATCCAACCTGGAACCGGCCCTGTTCGGCAGCGAGAACGGCAATGGCCACATGGGCGTGCTGTGGCCTGCATTTGTCCGTCACGCGGCGGCGTCCTTGGCTGGTGAGACGACACAAACAGATATGGCGTGCCGGAAAGGCATCATGCCGGTGACGTGCCCACGTCAAGAACGGCGACAGGTGGAGGCAGAAAGCACAGGCAGGCTCCTGCTGCTGCTGCTGCTGCTGCGGCGGCGGCGGCGGCGGCGGTGGGCGTGCCTCATTTCCCGGTTCTGCGGTGCAACCCAAAAGGAGGCAGTCAAGTCCATCCAACCATCTTCCGAGCAAGGCAGGTGACACGGAGGCCTTTTGATGACGGCGGGTGCATGGTGGCCGCAACCAACGAAGCCTTGCATCGCGGATGACTGTGCCTTGTGCAGGCCACTTCGCTCGCACCCGCACTGCGCCCTGTCGTGTGCCACACTCCCCTCGAGTGCTATTTCCCCTCAGTACCCTGAGGCTCATCCTGAGGCTCTGTTTGCTTCCCCCTTGAAGACAGTTTGTACGTGTTATGCAAAGTTGAGACGAAAGCCGGCAGTTGGGACTCGTAAATTAGGTGCTTATTCCGCGGGTCGGTGTCTCGCACAATGTCAGTTGCCAAACCCCGATGACCGCGTGTAAACAGGCATATGTACGTATCTCTCTCGTGGTTGGCGTCTTTACCAAGTCACTTCCTTGCTTGGCCAAACCAACTTGGGATATGACCAAGCGCAGGTCACGGTTGTAAGCCCAAGAACTTGCACGGCAGCGGTGATGAACGTTGAGCGTGGCATCCAGCTCAAGTAACTTAGTGGATCTGCACAAACGGGGAGCTTTTCAGACTTGAAAGCAACGGGACGCTTCAAGTATGCCCGTAAGTAGTTCCGAGAGCTAAGCTAGTCCGTGGACTTCTCGTCGTAATCTCCTGCGGGCGCAGACCTGATAAAGGGACCAGTCAAGGAGAAGTCATCAGCATGTCTAGGTCAAGTGTCGTTCATACTTAATTCAAGGAAATTGTTTGGCGACTGAATGTGTGACTGGATGTCTGCCAGACAATTCTAATCAGGCCTGACAACGAAAGGACTGTACTGTACTAGATAGCGACACCGTCTGCACCGCGAGCTTGCCGGTTTGTGAGGAAAGCCTCGGTGGCATGTCCCCTGGCCACGTGTTGGACTGATCTTTGTTGCCTTTCGACTAACGGAAATGATGGCTGGGAGACGCGCACGGGCATCACGGACGGCCAGGGGGCCATTGATGGCAGACTGTCAAGACACGTCTAGCCTCTGCGTTGCAAGCCTTGAGGCTTAGAGTGAGGAGGGGATACGAATACCGTCGTGAAAAATGACCTCGCCCGCCCAGCGTCGTGTCTCACGGAGATTGCTCACGGAGCTCGGCCACAAGTGGTGGTCTTGCTCGGCGCGTCGCGGGCCCAGACAGGGAATAAGCAAACCTGAGACACCCGAAAAGCAAGTTCTTTGTGTTGGAGACAAGTATGTAACTTATGCCTCTGCTCTTGTCTTCCGTGCAGACGAGCCACATGTCTTGCGACCGGCGCCATGGGTTCGCGAACTTCTTGGGGCTTTCCTCCGATAGGGCCCCTTGTAGAAACACACGCAGAATTGCACATAATGACTTTGCAATTCCCGAGCTGCTGCTCTGCCGAACATAGCAGCACTTGCTGCTGGCTCGGTCGACGCATCATGTCCTGGATGCCAAGTCGACTCGTCCAATCCGCAACACCGTGGTACATACTAACCCTTGAGGTGCCGGGGAGAAGGGGTCGCGGCAAGGCTGAGATGATGAGCAGGACCATCGCCGGCACAACTGCAAACGTCGGTGCCATCCGAGTGCTCTGACTTGAGGGGGCCGGCGTGCACATCAGCCACGAGGCCCGGCAGCCCTATTCGTCTGCACCTGCATCAAGTCGCCTCCAAGCACTGTCGACTCGATAGGGGGGGAATCGGCGAAATAAGGAATCCTCTAATGCAGGAACAACTTGTCGCTTGACGTTTGATCCACACCAAGTCCTGTAAGACAGTACCGGTACGTAGGCCGGCCTGGGGTGTGCTTCTCAGCCCCCATGGTTGCTATTTTTGGGGTCCTCCGAGATGGCCTTTGGCGTGCAGCCGCCGTGGGAAGGTAAACGTGTTGCCTAACACCTGACACCAACACCGGGAGGCCAGACAGACTGTAGTCGCTCACAGTGGCCGCCGTTTCTGAGGCACCCAAGCTTTCCACCTCGTCCGCAAGGAGGTGGATATCCAGTCGAGAACTGCAACAAGTTTTGTGTTCCCAGCACAAATACAATCTCAGAGGATCTGAGCCTGGACAGTAGCACTGGCAGCCTGATGGTGCAGCCTGATCGCTTCGGGCCATCTAATGCTCTAGCGGGCTGGACAGCTCTTGTCATCGTGATATTTGAGGGATGGATATCTGAACACCACGGGCTTTCTTACCCGTTTGCCCTCGCTCCCCAAGACGCAACTTTGGCCCTGCGTATTCTGCAGCACTCGCGCTCAGTCCGGCCTTACTCAGCTTAATTGAAGGCTTGCGCCCGGCGAGGGATCCGAGACAACCTACCCCGGCTAGCCTGATGATTAGCAGGGCGAGCCGGCGCAGACGATCTCGCCAGAAGCTAAGCAAGCAGGCAAGGTAGCAGCAGACAGAAAAGCCGGGGTCGCGGTTACTTTACCGAGAACGAGGGCAGATGCATTTGGGGAATCTCGCCTAATGCCCGGTGCGGTTTGCGAGCGGCCACCTCGGCGAGGCTGCTTGCTCGCCGGCGAATATTTTCCCCCGTGTGAGCATCAGTCACTTCGCTTCGGAAACACCGACAACTAGGTTCTTGGGCTGCCCGTCAAGTGTGGCGGCCTGTGTTGCGGCAGCACGGACTTCTCTGGCGCTCGCCATGTCAGGGCGGCGTCCGGCACGGGATGTCACCGTTTTTTTTTTTGATCGACGCGTGATCTAGAAGCCATCTGTGTCTGTCACCAAGGCAAAGGAGTGCCTGGCAGGCTGAGGCTCGGTCCTGTAACGTTGGTGCGCCGTGCGGAAGAAACCACTCCCAAGGTTGCCGTTCATCGCCATCTGTACGACACACCTGCGCTGGCGATCGGTCCAGTGCTTGGCTGCAGTCACACCAAACTGAGTACTCATCTTGCAGACAATACTTTGTAATCCTAACAACCCCTGAAGAGACTGTCCTTGGCCCCGAGCGCTCTTCCAGACAGTTACGGGCGTCCTTGTGAAATATGTGACAGTGACGACTGCAGCATCATGGACATGAAGCCTCCTGCGAGGTCGCTGCGCGTCTCTTCACAACGCCGACATGACCAGCAGCCATGACTGTGGCAGGAACTTTGCCGTAACATGCTGGGCGAACCAAGCAACACGATGAGTTGTGTGATCCGCTCCTGCGCTTGTTGCGTCAACCAGTAAATGTGTCTCAGATTGCCAATGACGCCGCAGTGGGTGATGGTCAGTACGCAATGTCGATGGACAATAGATGTGTTTGACTGTTTGTTGGCGCACGCGAAGCTATCTAGGGCTTTGGTGGTTGGAAAGCGCGTTGGTGGACCAATACACAATGTTGTGGCTTGTTCGCGTCGCCGTCCAGAGAGTTGACTGTGTTTTTCTCACCTGATGCCGTTGCCAAGGTTCCTTGCGCCTCATTTACCCGGCGGGCCCTCGTTGGAAGCTGTTGCATGGCTGCCTTGTCTGGGCGTCCCCGTCCCGGTTTAGCAGGCGGCAGATGAACAGGTTGGCAGCCTGAAAGTTGGCAGGGCGAACATGGGACAGCGAACAGGGGATGGGCAGCGCAGGGAAGGGCAAGTTGCTGCTGTGCAGTACCGTGTCAGGCGCTCAATGCGCTACGGTGCTCTTACTGTATTCTAGGGTCTAGGGTCGACTCATCCGGGTGCCCAAGCAAGGCACAGTTTGACTGACTAATAATGAGGCAATAGAGCAGGCACGCGGACAAATCATTCGGTTATTTTACGGCAGGAGCGGTCGCTCGCATTCGCTTGGAAGGCGCCAATGAGATGGACGGCCATTTTCAGTCAAAAGTCAGAAGAGGGAGGGAGGCCTTGACCATCGCTGAATCGACCGTGTGCCGCGCGATTGGATCATTGAAATCGATTTACGAATAATGACTTGCCATCTCGAGCGGTGGACCAAGGTGGCATTGACACGGCCTTGTCGAGGAGCTGGTCGAGGAGCTGCCGATTCTGGCGAGGCTTGATTGTTCGTTAGTGCATCGCCTATGGTGCGCAGCTTCCTATCTTCAACCGAGATTAGCTTTCCATCGTCCGCCCCATCGCTCGGCCGGCTGGAGGTTGCAGTATTTGCAACCCTGTGGGGCTGCGGCTGCCCGTGCTCACCAGATGGCCATGCAGGCACCTGCCGTAGCGTGGGATTCTGTGCGCACCGTCGACAATTTACACAGTAACCACGCTACCCAACGGCGACATCAACCGGACACAGTGCGCCATGCCGTCGCCGCAGGGCCTCTCTGGCCCCGGGGACGTCGTGTAACCCCACCTTCCGCCACGGCCACCCTCCAGCTCCCTCTGCAATACAGTACATTTACTGTACTCACATTTACTGTACTGAACAGTCCAGTACAGTACCTTACCGTACACGTCTGTCCAAACCTCAGGCGCAGGCACCAGCCGCAGGAGAGCATTCGCTGAGAGGGATAGTGGAATGAATTGAAGCGCATCATCAGGGCCCTCTCAACGGCGGCTAAACGCGTCGCTCCTCTAGAGCAAGTGGGCGAGCCCAGTCTTCGAATGACGTCGCTGGAATGCGCCTGATGCACCTAGATGGCTGGCTTCCTACGGGAAAGCAAATACGGTATTGGTGATTGCGGGTTTGACGCATGCCTTGGACTACGACGGCGCGTAAAGGGATCGCTGTCGCCGCGCGTATTTGACAACATTCATCCACCAGCAACCATGCTCCGACTTACTACCGACAGAGAAGCATGGGCCGCGGCCGCTATTGAACTTAAGACGCCCGGCCTGACGACTCTCTGTCTGACCCAAGGTACCTCGCTGGTAATGCACTACAGTACCTCGGCCATGGTACCCAACTTCGTAAAATGGAATTCATCTCGTCTTTGCACCGGCGCGCCATGCCGCGACGCCCAAGCCGAGCCTTTGTGAGCGGCCGTACCCCACAAGAATCCACAATCATTCAGGAACCAGAAAGTCTTGTGCCTGCAATCGCGCCCGTACCGTTACCTGTAGGCGCGCTAGACAAGGGCCCCCATCATGCGCACAGGCACCCCACGGTGGTGATCGGCCGGGGAGCATTGTGCACAACGAGATGAGCAAAGTCAAAGGTCCACCGGGAGAGCAAAGATGAAACAAAGGCCCGCACTACCATGGAGTACATGTGCTTCCCCATGACATGGCCGTCGCGAAAGGCAAGATCAGGTACTTACAGAGTACTGTGGGCGCCACCCTGTTTTTTCGCACATGGTCGGCTTGGACAGGCTGTTTATTGCACTTGGCAGCCAACTGATGAAATGACCACACAATGGCTCGCGACACAGACGAATGAGCTTCATGACCTGCATCGCCTACGCTGAAGTTGCTAGCCCATTTAATTCGCGCTGCAAGTCAGCTTCCTGCTGCCGCTCCCCTCTTTGGGGGCTCACGGGGGTACCTTTTTCGGGAGTGGGGGGCCTTTCGAGCTGGATGAGCTCAATGCGCAAGGACAAGACAAGAGACGGACGAATGCCCGTCTTGGCTGCGGCCGCTTGTACTGTACATGATCCAGTGGCCTCAGCGATGCCGCCCACTTTGGACCCATGCTCGCTCGTATTTGCAGTCCAATCCGCCGTGTCCCAGCAATCAGCGCATGAGCCTGCTGGGTCACCGCGGGCCATTTCCCTTGTACTGTACATCTTCACTGCCCCAGCGGTCGTTGCGCCGTCCGTTCACCGTGTCCGTCTGAACCCGCCCATCCCCGGCCCCCTTTCTTTTCTTTTCTCCGCTTTTCCCGCTTGCCCTTTCTCATCAGTCTCCTCGTCCTCCCGCCTGCTGTCTTGTATCCGTTTCCACCCCTTGCCCTGTCGTGTTTCCCTACCATTCCTTCGCTTTTGCTTTCATTCTTTCCTTCATCCATTGCAGTCTTTCAAGTCTCGCGTCCCTCATCTTCTTCCCGCCTTCCCCCCCTCACCTCTCTCGCTCCTATCCGGCTTGTATCGACCTTCGGACAAGCTGATCGAGCGGCGGCGACGACGACGACACGACACCAACGAATCGGCTCTCCTCCCCGTACGACGAATCTTGCACGCCCCGACGGCCCTGGGCTCTCCCAGCGAGTTTCGCCGCAAATGCCTTTTGACGAGTGACGACCTGTCCTCGACCTCGACGAGTTCGCGTCTCCTCCCAAATATCGTCAAAGACATTGTCCGCCTCGTCTACAACCGGCTCGCGGTCGCCCACTCGTTGACGAATTTCGTCAAGTCGCTCTTTTATCTGTTTAGCTTGCTCGTAAATAACCAGTGAGTCAACATTGCGATCCGTTTCCACCAGATCAACCAACACCACAATCAACCAACGAAACACTGGCACCTTGTGTCGAGGCACAAGAGGAGAATCGTCGGGACCCTACACTCGAGTCGCCAACCTAACACATCACCATCAGGGCTTATTGAAAACTAACAATGTGTGACTTAGACATCACTCATTGATATATACTTACCTCGAATACACTCGCTACACTTACTTCTGAAAGTTAGTCGCAGCTACACCTCAAAATCGCCAAATTAGTGGTATTGACAGTATGACAGCGTTCGAACACGATCCTACATATCTATATTGGGAGAGAACTTCATATCATACATAACAGCCAACCTTTCAACCAAACGCTGGCTTTATAAGTCGCGATTCAGAATGCATATTCGACCGCTTACCCTGGCGGCCTCTTTGGCCCTGCTTCGCATCGCCTCCGCCGACCCAGAATTTGAGCTCGAAGAACGCAGCATTTACGTTCCTCAACAGATCAAACGCGACTTCTTCAACGCGAGCGCGTTCCCTACCGACTCAACCACGTCCGACAGCGATTTCGCAGCGCCGTCGGCTCGTCCCGAAGACAAGATCTCTGCGCCGACTACAGAACGGAGGCAGGAAACGTCAACGACCGGGCGCCCGGGAGGTGGCCTCTTTGAGCCGACTAGTGATGCCGGTGATGATTTCTTCTCGCGGCCCTCGTCTATCTTTGGTGGTGGTTCCTCCGGCGGATCCCAGCGAACCTCGACCGGCTTGACCCTGAGCGATTTTATCCCCGACTTCTTGCGCCCAAAGCCGGACACAACGTCCACGACCTCGACTGATCAGAGTTCGGGGCGGACGCGCGCTCCTACAGGCCGAACGGGCGAGACGGGATCCAAAACAGAAGTATCCGATGCCACTCGGCCCACCAACAAGCCAGGGACCACGACGGGGACCACCGATTTCACGCGCCCCTTCAACAGGCCAGAGTCCAGCCGATTCACACAACCCGAAACCACGCGTGGTGATGCATCGAGGCTGTCATCGACGTCTGACAACGCCATTGTCATCGCCCCTACCGGTGTTGTGACGCCAAGCAGCCAGAGCCCCACGAAGGATGCGACTGACAGAGTTCCTACACCCAACCCTCTTCGCCCTTCGTCTCCTGACTCAGGAAGTCTGGCGACGGTGCCATCGACGAACTCTTATCCAAGCGCTGATAAGACGTCTGCCATGAGCACATCCAAGAGTGGGATTCTTGAACCGATTGTCACTGTTCCCAGCACCGTTCCTATCCCATCGTCCAGAAGCGGCTCATCCGACTTCATTGGCACTGGATCTAGCAGCAATCCACAGCGAGCCTCCTCGGCTGAGACTGCCTCTCCTACCCTGCTCAACCCTATCGTCGATCCTGTCAGCAGTGTGCTTACCGCGCCTTCGCCCATTCTCAGCAACGTTCTCTCGGGTTCTGCGCCTATCGTCAGCAATGTTCTCTCGGCACCGACATCCAAGGCCGGGGCCCCGGAGCCTGTCAATGTCTCGTCCACGACTCCCGCGAGTGACTCTCCCTACAGCACTGCTTCTCGTCTTCCTACGGATATCCCTCCGACGAACAATGTGCCAACCCCGACGTCCAAGAGTCTTGGTTCTGAGAGTATCCTGCCCGTATTGAGCAGCGTGGTGTCCGTACCGAACTTGATCAACTCGACCGCGGTTGCGACCGAGTCTACGATTCCCCCGCCGATTGCTGTGCTGCCCACCGGGTCATCGCCCCTGTCAATCTTACCGACAGTGACTAGTGTTCTGTCGTCTGCCAAGAGCACGCCGCAAGAGACATCGCTGACGCAGCCTACACCGGACCTGCTACCCTCGATCAGTTCTTTGCTGTCCACAATCTCTCCCACGAGCATTCTGTCGGTGTCTCCGGATCAGCCATTGAACACGACTATCGGAGCGATCCCTATCACGACAAGCCTGTCGAGCTTGATTCCTACCGACACTGCTACCGTACCTACAAGTGATAGGTTTCCAGAGATCCCGATCGGAAACTCCACGAGCATTTTGCCGGTTCCCGTCGAGTCTACGAGTGTTGGCGACGCTAGCTCTACCTATTCTAGCCTACCCACAGCCCCTGCGACTGTTCCGGCAGTCAATGGCACGACCTCTGTAGAGTCGACTAGCCTGCCCACAGGACCCGCCACTCTGGAGCCTACAAACGCTCTCCCTCCTGCTTCCAACAGCACGTCTGCCAGGCCGACCAGCTCTCGCCCACAGTCGGAACCTACCTTGATCCCTGTGGTGCCTACAAGCACCCGGCCGGCCACCTCTCGGATTGGCTCGGCCACGCTCGTCACCTCTCCCAGCGTTCGCCCTTCAACGAGTGTCGCTGAGACTGCGAGCCAGCCGTCCTCCCTCGCCGCGCCGCCGTCCTCGACAGCATCCCCCACACCGGCACCCTCTTCGACGGCTTCTCCTCAGCCACCCCCTCAACCTACGACTGCTACGGCTCCTCAGCCTTTCCCTACCGGCATTCCGAAGTACATTGCCCCCAGTAAACCTAACCAAGCACCGCCGCCACCTGATACTGTCAACATCACCATTGGCTTCCGTGATGTCGTGTCACGACAGTACCCTGACGATGGCACTGTTAAGATGTTTCAAAAGATCTTCGACTTCCTTCCCCGGATTCTGGCGCTCAGCTACAACTCGACCAACACTGGGCAGATTCAGGTCTACAGGATGGAGGTGTGCAACGATCAGCCTCAGTGGGGCAGTGCCATTGCTCTTGTCAGCTTCCCCAACGGCAAAGACATGATCGATAAGCTCCAGATGGATCTTCGACTGCCCAACTCTCCCATCTCAATGGCGGAGAAGGAACCTGACGTCGATCCGAATGAGAAGCTTGTCATCGACAAGATCGACAAGACTTACGATATCCGCAGCAAGCACTGCAGCGGCGGCGGCGTTGGCGGCAGTGGAGGCAACGGTGGCGGCGCCGTTCCGGGCTCTTCTCCCGGCTCCAACGGCGGCGCTAATGGAAACGGCGACAAGCCCAACACTGACTCGTTTGGAAATCCCGTGAACAACGACAACCCAAGCCGTCAGCAAGCTGTGAAGACGGGTGGAATTGTAGCCGGTGCTGTGGCAGCCAGTGCCGCATATGGTGTTGTCATGTTCCTCCTCGCTCGCAGGTACAAGCGCAAGAGGCAATCTCACCGTCGCTCCAGCTCCGTCACCGACAGCCAGGATTCATCAGAGATGCGGTACAATGGCACGGGAAGCCCAGCTCTCATGGGTGGCGCGCTTGTCAGCCGCGACCAATTCAGTTACGGCGCTGGCGGGCGCGACAGCCGTGGCAGCGGCCCCAGCGGCATGGGCAATTCGGGTCGTACCGCCAATATCTCAGCCCCCGTCGCGGCGGAAAACTCGCTGGGCTGGAACTAACGATGTCGACGTCACTATGCACGTTTCGTCGAGTACATATCAGGAAAAGCGGTGTATTTCACTTCTATCATTGATTTTGGATACCCTTGGGGTGGAACCTTGGACAACTATCAAGACGTGACTAATAACAATCAATATCGGTCATGTTCGCTTAACAATCTGGGATCGATTTGTCAGTCAAGTCACGACGCTTTCTAGCTCATCGCGTCAAGTTTGCCGAGATTGGATCAGTTTGTCTTTGGTGGCTCCATCGCATCACTTCACTCTTCAAGCCAGACACCATGTTGTGGGGGACTCAAGGCCGCACATCACTCATTTTTATCCTTCAAGGCCTTGACCCCGGTGACCTGCGCTACTTTCCAACTTGATCAGTTTTTTCTCTTTTAATATATCTACAGGGCGGAAGAGGCGGCTGACGTCTATCAAGCGGAAGACCTTTTCGGTTGACACCTGAAACAGTATCGACTGAAGGGAGCGCATTCGGCATGATGACGAGCATGGGAAGGGTCAGGTGCCGGCAGGAGTGGAAGAGGAGTGTGGCGGGCACGGGCGTTGGACATAGACTTGGGTCGAGCCTCAGATGAGATGCAGTCCTGACAGCAAGTCAAGTCTCGTGCTTGCGAGTGTATTTAGTACTTGTCTACGGAACCGAATTGAGTCCGATTCGTCATTTACTCGAGTCCCTTGTCTATACTATAATCCTCATTGACCTCGCGATTCTTACTCGGGAATAGGGAACAAAGGACGGGGCCTCGGGCCGCAATGGAGACCCAGCAAACAATGTTAGGGCTTCGGGCCGCAATCGGGACCCTCGGTCGTTGGCCATGCATCGTAGGCGTTGGTTTGGAAATGAATCAAAGTCTTTTGTTGAACCCTAGACGAGTGTCCCTCGGCAGCTGTTTCACAATGTCGCGCGTACCTAGTTGGCAAGCCTACGACGGAGCTCCCTTGCGTGCGTCAATGTGTTCCCTGGTCACCAAGAGCAACTGAGAAGACGGGAGAAGAGGAATCAGGGATAAGTTTGCTGCTGACAGGCTGAAGCCGAGCTTTTCGAGGCGGATGCACGGCGTAAGTCTCAAGAAGAAGGTGGGTCGTCGTGACTGGAGACTGGCTCCTATGGGCTCGTCGTCGCGTTGGTTGGATCAGGGGTTGATGTTATAAGCCATCCGATTCTGCAGCCACGCAAGGTAAAGACCAACAGACCTATTTGAACGTCGAGGATATTTTGAAGAGATTTTAGGGCTATACGCTTCAGATCGACCATCAAGGTGTTTAAGGGTTCGTTCGATGGTGATGGACAAAGCTCCCATGTCCCTAGGTTTACTGGAAGTAAATGAGATCTTGAGAGCGCGATTGGGAGTATGAGCAAGTTTCTACGAGAAAGTCATACAAGAACATGATAGGCAACAAGTCATGATTTGCTTACCATTGACCTTGAGAGCATGTCTCCTCTGCTGCTTTTTATCCTTGGCCAAAGCACCAACTTTGCGTGCTGCATCCAGACAGCCCCCATGCACACTGGTGTCCAAGCCAAGTGTCAATGTGTCAAAGACAAGACGAAGCAAATGCAAGCAGGGACCAATTCAAGCCTAGAATTCTCATCCATATTCCCTGCAGAAAAGCTAGAACTAGCGTGTTAGCTTCATCGCCAACCCCATGTCTTTCATCACGTCAAAATATGCCGTCTCGCCACCAGTTCGTCGCAGACCGTACGCATGTCTCACCTTTGAGCTAACGGCTTCTTCAGCGAACGGCAACTCGTACCCGGACACCGCGGAACTCCCATCATCTCATCTCCAAGCCAGTCTGTTCGTCGCGCGAAATCCTGCAGCTCATCCGAGCCAGTCGCCTCGTCGTAACTTGACCCGGGACGCACAGAAGAACGCCTGGCAGGGCGCCAAAACGTCTCGCGGAGCCGATGGACAGTCGTACACAGGACGGCATCCGTGAATCAATGGCCCGTGCCGGGATGAGTGGTCAAAGGAAGTAGTCAAGTGTGCTACAGGTAGTTCAACTAGGCTCGCGGTGACAGCATCCGCCTACTCAAAGTTCCTTTTGTCGGGACCGCAATCTTACATCCGCGAATCTTGACGGCCCCTAAGACTACCTGCCACCCCCCCCAGCTCCAAGGTCAGGTGCCTTGAGTTCTTCTTCAGTCGTATGATGGCACTTGGAGGGGAGATGAGGGAGCTTGCTCGACCGCGTATACATATTCACTGCGATGCCAACAACGCAGCCCATCTCTTGAGAATATGGTCAGTGCTGCCTCTGTCCCTGCCGTATTTCATTTCACGCTCTTACCCATGTTCACAACTTCCTCGCAAGGCCCGTGCCAGCTGGCATATAAGTCCTGGGCACCAACTGAGAGAGGAGAACTCGACGTCTTTTTGACTTTATTTTCTTTTTTATTCGCTGCCCGTCGTCACATTCCCTGCGAGTCGAACGGTCCCCCCCCTAATGTCATGATGATGACCACGATCCATCAATCTCTCAGCACCTGGGACCAGGCTGCGCCACGCGTGTATATACGCCAGGTCCACTGCTTCGCCTATCACCAACAGCCTCATGAGCTCAATCTTGAGCCGCTTCGAGAGAACCTGACGGCAGCTCTCGATCGCACCGCGCGGCAGTGGCCCAAGTTTGCGGGAAGAGTAGTTCTCCGGCCCGGATCGGCTGGCCGGGTCAGCGTCGCCAAAAGTCCTGGCGATCGAATCGTATTGGAAGTCCTGGATCACCGAGACAGTTTCGGCTGGGACTACGAGCAGCTCAAGTCGGCAGGGTTCCCGGCACAAGCGTTTGTCGGTCCTTCTTTTGCCCTTCCGCAGGACCTCGACGAGGGCGGTCCGGGGCTCCCCGCGACTGTGATACATGCCCGAGTCATTCGCAGTGGCTTGCTGCTGTGCACCTTTGTCCATCACTCTCTTGTAGACGGCATGGGCATGAACAGCTTCTTGTCCGCTTTTGCCGCATACACCCGGGAGCTCGGCGATGCTTGCGTCGTTGATCCGGCGTCTCATGTAAACGCACACATCGATGTCCCGGCAGAGCTGGGGGCTGCCCTTGTCGAGAAGCACACATTCGAGGAGCTGGTTGAGCAATGTCCCGAATACTATATCCTCACGGAGCCCAGCGGCCCCCTCACCGTCCTCTCTTCACCAAACAACCCCAGCCTTGAGTCGGTTCCAAAGGACGGCCAACTCTACGTCCTTGGGCCAGAGTCTATTGATCTCCTCAAGTCGTCGGCTCACAGATTGAGAAGCGAAGAAACGGTGGCGACCAATGGGACCTACCGTCCGTCCACATTCTCTTGCTTGGCGGCGCTTACTTGGGCATACGCCACTGCGGCACGTTTGCGGGCTCACAGCAGCACAAACGGTGTTGACCAAGAAAGACAGCGGTCGACGATTTATGATAACGACACTTTTCGTCTCGTCCTCCCGGCATCTTGGGCGCGGCGGGCCTTGAAGGAAATGTCTGGTCGATACGCGGGCAACGCTGTGTGTATGGTAGAGATCAAGACTGACGTACATACCCTCCTGGCTGCAGCCCGGTGGTCTCCAAAGAGCACTTATGAAACAGGCGAGGCCTTTGCGACGTTGGTGTCCGCCATCGAGACTGCCCTTGCCGGCATCGACGACGACTTTGTGGCCCTCCGGACCGCGTTGATGAGAGCGGCTCCGGATTCTCGCCTCATCGGCACCAAGGTCGACCCGCAGGATCCTCGTGACTTCATGTTCAACTCGTGGCGGCATCTTGGCGCAGACATCGCATGGGGAATGCCAGGGATCGGTGAGCAAGGGGTCGCACCCAAGTCTGGCGTCCGCGCGGATGCCGTGCGGAGGACACAGAGCGCCTGGAACATGGGTGCAGGCTTGATCATGCCGGGCTCCAGAGAGAGCACGAGCTACAAGATGATTGTCACCCTGGACTCGTCATCCCTGGAAGAGCTTCGACGGGATCCTTGCTGGGCAGCTTGGGTTCAAGATCTGGTGTGAGAAGTCATGGGGGGGATCGTGGCGCTGGCTGCATGGGCAAGGATACATAGATAGAGTGAACTCCCCCGATTCTCGCGAGTCGTCTTCACGCCCTACGAATACCCTAAAAATAGATAATGTCAAAATCCGTCAGATTCATGGGGAGCGGAGCTCCAGTCGTAGTTCAAACCTATCTGGAGCTCCCAGACATCAAATACATGGGGAAACCTTGACAAGTTCAATCTTGTCATCACAGCTGTTGTGTATCCCAACAGCGAGGCTCGTAATTCCGAGGTAAGACATTGATTGCCATTTAGCCGCTGGGAGTTGTGTATTGAAGACACGAGCGAGCACATTGCGAGATGATGTATACGATTGATGCAGACGGGCTGGAAATGAGCGACATTGTTCTCCGGTCAGAGTGACATTTTCGCAACTCTAAACCCAGTACGAAGTATACTCGATAAAGGTGCATTAGCCGTCGATTGGGAATGACAAGGGAGAGATCGGCCTTTAGATCTACAACGGGTAGTAACCCATCTCACATGTGATCGACTGACACTCTTCTCAGAATCGTCCCAAGTGGACCCATTCACCTCAACTCATCCGGTCCGTCTTGACTCCCTTCGAGTCATGATTTGCAACGCTGCGTGTGTCAACGGCCGGGAAAGATGGAGCTCTCCGAAAACGCTGGGTTCTATCCGCACTGAGTTGTGATGGCTCGTCTGGTTGACATGAAATCTATTCTTGGTAAAAACAGAGCTATCGGTCGCGATCTGATTCACGTTGGACTTTCATCAATGCTGTGATCTTGGCGTTGACGATGCAAATCCCATGACAACATATAGCCTGGTGCGCTAGCTTAGTAGTCAATAGTTGTTTGGCAACCCAACATGTTCAACTACATGAATGCTCAAGTTGCGCTCAGCGAATGAAGTGGTCAAGTGATCAAAATCTGCCAAAGTCAGACGGATGAACTCTGAGAGCCAGAAAGACTTGTTTGTCCTGTCAGGTAAACCCTTGACAGGAAGTCAAAAGTGGACAAGACTAAAGCCGTGGAGTGTTTCCGATCTAGTGACTGCTCAACTAAAAAGCCGACTCGGCGCAGCAAGTTGAACTGACTCAGAGTTTCCTTAGTGTCTCTAGATGGCACACGTGCAAAGAGTCGCACAACCATCAGCCGACTTTGTGTATAGATCCCAGTGTGCTGTGCATGAAGCGTGTAAAGGTCCCCAACTCTTCATCATTACTCGCGATAATCGTCTTGTCGACACCGGCCTTGCGGAACAACTACTGCGCCTACAGGGCCTGTTCATGCTTGTAGTGCGGAGAGAAAGTTGTTGGCTCCGAAACAGATGGCGGGGAGTTGAAGTGTCGTTCGTCGCAAAGAGTCGTTCCATCGAAATGTGTTTAAAGGCAAGGCAGTCGCTCCCTATCTTGCTCCTGTCTCACTCGCAATCGCAGTCGCAAACTGGACACTTTCTTTCCTTTTGTACTACTACAATAAGACTTATACGATGCATTTCCACTCCTTCTTCGTCACAGCCCTGACCCTCGGGTCGGCTGGCATAGCTCATGCCCGACTGACCAACAAGGGCCTCGACCATGTTAAGGAGGCCAAAGAAATCGAGAAAGACCGCAAGTTCTGCGCCTCTGTCATGAAGAAAAGAGCATCCTCTGGAAAAGATAAAGCAAAGTTCTTCCCGCGGCTCATGACGCAGCTGTGGACGCAACTCGACGCTGCGGATAGAACCGTCGACGCCATCGACCAGGCAGTCGTCACGAAGAACCCCGTGGGCCTGCTGCAGATCGCGAACCTCGGAGACCCCAGATATCGCATGTGCGGGATGCTCGACCTCCGACGATCGCTCGCATCACTGGAAAAAGAACTCGACGCGCCCACAAAGCTTCCCACGCGCTTCCCCATCAGCTGTCCCGGCAACGCCGCGTTCGACTTACACTACCACGTCGCCAAGCTGGCCGTCGACGCAAAGGTCGGCATCGACGACGACCTGTTCGACCTGACCTACTACGAGATCCTGCGCCTGCAGCAGCCAAAGATTGAGGAGTTTGCGCTCAAGGCCGTCCGCAAGGGCCTGAGCCAGAACAAGGGCCAAGCCGGGGGGTCGAGCATCTCGGACGCGGAAACCAAGAAGCAGGTCGACCTGTTCATCGAGAAGCAGCACCCGGACTTTGGCGTCAAGCCGCGGAAGACGGAGCGCTACGACTCCATGGCCAAGTTTGCCGCCAGGATGATCTCGGGCAGCCAGGCCCTGGTCACGGATCTCGACCTGGCGCCCCTGGAGCCTCTCTGCGGGCCGCAGCTCAGGCCCCTGAGCCCCCAGGAGCTCGACAACCTCCTGCTGAACGCCGACAACCTCAAGAAGATTGGCGAGTACATCAAGACCACTGGCGCCGAGCCCGAGCTCCAGAAGCTCAGCGTGCTCGCCGACATGGTTCGCCCCATTGCCCAGAACATTGGTCTCACCAAGGAACAGGTGCAGCAGGTCGAGACGGTCCTGACGCAGTTGACGAGGGACGGACAGATACCCGTGAGCGAGCTGTCCAAGCAGATTGGCGATGCGATCATTGCGAGGGCCAACCCCCTGGACCCAGTTCGCTTGCTGATACAGCAGGGACTGCCCATGGCGGCAGGACTGCTCGCTGCGGTGCCATTGCTGGTGATGAGAGGTTGATAGCATACCTCTACGGTATGGTGAAGACTCAGTTAGAAAGGATACCAACTTTAGAAAGCTCAGGCTTGAGCCATTTAGTGAAGATAGAAACGCTCAAATGATCAAATTATGTCTCGTCGACGTTGGCTTTGGCAGAGCGTTTACCCACGTGCAATGTGCAGAAACGACTTGCACCATGATCGCAATGTTGACCTCGAAGAGTCGAAACAACTCCCCGCTTCCCACAACACCAAGGTGAGCAGCAATGCCCATTCCGAGGATCAAGCTGGCAACATTACCAATCGAGGTGACGTATGCTTGAATTAAAGTACGGCCGGTGGGACCTTGGCATGACGAAACGCGACTGTCAGCATGACCGAGATCCCGCCAAGCAAGGCCTTAATATGCGGAGGCTAGCGTCGTGAAGGCTCTTTCTTGACGCTGAAGAACTTCGGATTGGCAATCACTCGTGAGTGACTGTTGCTCACATGTGGCGCCACCTTGGACTTTTCAACGACAAGGTCTCTGGTTTGGAAAGCAAACCCGGGCAGGCTGGTGGAATGAAGTGGGATGATGGCAACAATTCCCATACTAACATGGGATGTCCCTCAAGGATAGTGGGAGTCCGAGGCCAGGCAGGTTTGACAGAATTCGCAAGCTAGAAATGCAAGTGCCGCAGCCAAAGCCCATGTGAAAGCCGTATGCTTCTTAAAGAGAGGATCCCTCGCGCAGACATCATGATAGTAATAGCAGCTTCAATTCGATCGATCTCATCCCAGCGCTTTTGCAAATTGAGCCTCAACATATGGTTCGCAATGCATGCCAGTGCTCTCCTTCTCACATTTGCACATGCGGCGTTGGCCGCTCGCCCTTTTCTCAACGAGCCCGAAACTGGCATCGAAGATGTCCTCGGTCAGCTCCAACCGGGCACGCTGCCCAACCTGACTGACGTTGTCGGGTTGCCCGACTTTGACTGGATTGCGAGGAGATACTTGCCAGTCAAGAACTACACATACTACCGAAACGGCGCTGCCGGAGAGTGGTCGTATCGCAACAACTTGGAAGTATTTCGTCGGTTTCGTCTCCGTCCCAGGGTCATGGTCGACATTTCCAAGATTGAGTCTACGCTGCCGTGAGTCGATCGACTTCAATGTATTTCGAGGGTGCTTGCGGGCTGACGTCTGTTTAAGAACCACGATCTTGGGGAACAATTTCTCCAGCCCCTTTTACATCAGTCCCTGCGCAAGAGGTGATGTAGGACATCCGGAGGCAGAGCTCAACCTTGTTCGCGCCGCCGGCGAACAGAATATTCTCTACATGGTAAACCACCTAGTAGATGCACCCAATATTATGCGTATAGAGCTGATATGTTGCTCCCTTGCAGCCGGCGCTCTTCGCGTCAAAGACAATCGAGGAGATTGGAGCCGCAAAGAAGCCTGATCAAGTTCTTTTCCAGCAGGTAATTGCTCTCAACGCTGATGATATTGAAGCAAAGTTAATTCGAACCGAACCAGCTTTATCTGTCTGGAAACGACACGGAGACACGAGAACTGTTCAAGAGGACAGAGGCTGCCGGCGCCAAGGCCATCGTGTTCACGGTCGACTCTGCAGCAGACGGTAATCGTCATCGCGCCGCACGGTACGGCGTAGGATCTGCGTGAGTACATTTCACGAGCTGCTCCAGAGACTCTTACTAAAACGGCAATGAAATCAGTGATCCGGACTACTCCTCATTTACAGTGAGTTTGACGTCGAAGCAGCCAGCGCGTTATCGAGTCGCAAACACTAATATGCGTGCAGTGGGACTTTTACAAGAGAATCCAAAACATGACGGAGCTTCCCGTCATCCTCAAGGGCATCATGACGCCCGAAGATGCCGGACTGGCAATCGACAACGGCGCGCGCGCCATTATCCTCTCCAACCACGGGGGTCGCCAGTTGGACGGAGCCCCATCGTCTCTCGAAGTCGCCCTCGAGATCCACGAGCGCGATCCCGAAATCTTCAAGCAGATCGAGGTCTTTGCCGACGGCGGCGTCCGCTACGGAGCCGACGTCCTCATGCTACTGGCGCTCGGCGTCAAGGCGGTAGGACTCGGTCGGCCCTTCATGTACGCCAACATCTTTGGCCAGCAGGGCGTGGAGAGGGCGATTTCCATCCTGAAGCGAGAGATTGCTATTGACGCTGGGAACTTGGGCGTGGCGGATCTCAAGACGATCGACAGCAGTTTTGTAAGCTTTCAGCGTGAACCGAGAACTGGAGTGAAGAGGCCGTGCTCTGACAGACGAGTTAGGTGAATTGGTCTCCAAACGCATGGATGGGCTGATTTTCCGAGTTTCAAGATATGAGGTATGGGGTTTCACCGTATGTTAAAGTTCGTACCTGATAAAGAGTACCAAATAGAGGCAGATGTAGGGATGGCGTCGATGACTCCACTTTCCCCTGAAGCACTGTTGAATAAGTATATGTCCTTCAACGTATAAAATGTCAATCCATATGTGACCATTCGGCGAAGTGAAGGTTCAATGTACGTGGACCGGAAACCGCGAGCGCCAGTGGACGGCTCTCGCACTACCTGTAGGGCAACGTCGATGACACGCCTATGCGAGAAGTTTCTTCCCCCTTTTGTGAAAGAGAGGCGTTGAAGCGGCACTGGCGGTAGCCACAAGTTCCGCACTGATGATTGTTTGAACATATATCAAAGAAGCAGAAATATGTATTCCGCTAGGCACATAAATTGTAAGAGCATCGGAAAGACCTCATTTTGAGTCAAAGCTATGCTAGATATACTTGTGGATTTTCTTCCCTTCCAATCTGGTCCATATTGAGGCAGCTTGAAGCCGCAATCTAGGTAGACATGGTTAGACACAAGACTGTTGCAAGTTGGATAACGATGGAGGGGACTTACTCACTTTGGTAAGTCTTGGTGATTGCATTTTGACACGCCAACTTGCCAACTTGGCGACTCTTGATTCTTCTGTGCTTTGATCCGCGAGTTGTACTGAAGGATCAGATGCAAGAATCCACGAGTGCCAGTAGTTGTTCTTTAGGAATGCGACCTGCTAGCTGCGAGACAAGCAGAGTCGCCAGCGCAGTGTTTGACCGTTCTTGATGCCACGTAGAAGTGTCCCGGGGCACCAGGGACATTGCAAAAGCCCATGCATTAGGAAGCTGAAGAAAATGATCAGCCGATAGTTGTGGATTGTCGCGCACCAAGGAGTAGGGGTAGGTAGGAAAGCGGAAATTGGAGAACTTGGTAAGACCTACCTCTTCCTTGAACATGTCTTGTACTTGTGACATCCCAGATGACGGCTGCGTTGATCCCATTTCGTGCTCAGGACTCGTCAGGGATATTACTTGAGAAGCGAGGTCCAGCTGACTCTCGGAAGTCTCTCTCGCCAAGAACCCCTCAGCTGCTTTGAATATTTCCTCTTCAAGACCACGGCGTTCCCAAGAGTCCCATCCAGCAGCTGCGTTTGCCACTTCCGAGACGACTTTTGGCAGGTGTCGGTTACGACTCAACCGCTGCTCCTGAGATAATGGCGAGTTCTCTTCAAAGGCGTGGCAGTAGAAAGACGTGAACAGCTTGTCGACGCTTTCTATGCCCGCCGCATGGACAGTGTCCATGATTGCGTCGAGGCGCTCACGCAGTGGAGCCGTTGAGGAAATACTGGCTTGCGGAACCTTGAAGTCGTTATACTCAGCGATTGGTGATGCTTGTATCGCAGAGCAGCTTGATAGCTCGGTTTTGCAGATGCTGGGGAGTTGTTCCAAATTGAACCCGACATCTCCCGCATGGCTCGAGGGCATGCTAATGTTACAGTTAAACTGCCCCATCTGATTCATATCATCTGAGCCGATACATATACTATGTCAGCGGCAGTCATGGATAAGATGGGCTGTCTTTTGAGTATAGCCAGTCATGGAATACCTACTGCAATCTGCGCCGTCAGGTATAGTAGTTGCGGGACTCTGGTGCTGAAGACCGTTGAGTCGCTGCAGGAGTTGGGCTTGAAAGCGCATACAATCGAGGACAAAGGTCTCAGACATTTTAACCGAGTTGTCAGCACCAGGTTCCACCGGTGGAGACATCGCATCTGGTAGAGGTCTTGGTGAATCCAGAGAATTGGGAGGACTGTTGAGATAATCGCTGCTTTGACAGTACAGCAGACCATCGGCGTCCCTGGAGACTGATCTTCGGAGGTCTTCGGGAAGGATGGACACGTGCGACTGTAACTTCTCCCCGACCATCGACGGCGTTGCCGTCATCTCATAACTTCCAGAGTTGTCTAGGCTTGTCATGTCGAGATTCACACCGCTGGGGATGTCATGAGCTACAAGAGGCCGCATGTTGTCGTGCATGACCGCGTGCTGAAACCTGCGTCGTTCATGACTGTCGAGTCTTGCTTGAAGTTCGCCGAGTCTAGCCTTCATTCGATGTCCTTGAGAAGGTTATTAGTCTCTTGTTACATGGAATCATCATGGTGATCTATGGATGCAGAAGTGCCGTTGGTAATGATTTTGAAAATGACTGATGTACTCACTATATGTTCGTTGCGCGACTCGATTCTGGATTCTCTTCTTCTCTTTTGGATCCTTGACTCGAGTCCAGTCGTCTTCTTTGCTCAGGTCTCTTGGATTCGGTAAAGATGATGCTGATGATTTTCTCCGCCCTTTATTACAATTTGTCTTTCCCTTGGATCGGGACGTGGGCTTCGACATGTCGTTCCTGCTGACAGCAGAGGGGCTGAGTGGGGGAGAAACAACACCAACGCAAGATATGGTTGGCGAAGACGAAGATGATGGCATAATCGGCATGTCCATCGCATCTGGACAATCCATTGCCAACATCGTCGAGGGCGTGATCATTGAAGGCGAGGGCGGGACCGCCCATTGATCGATCGTAGACGTCATGGTCAAAGGTCTTGGGCAGGAGCACGCAATTGAGCAACTGATGATGGCCGCTCTGAGTAAGAGATCAATGTTATAAGAGGCGGGCCATGCGATGACACAAGTGATTGGAAGCGATCTTTGGATATAAGGATACGGCAGATGAGGCACTCGCGTTTCATGCCGCAGACGACATGTTAGAGCAAGCACACGAGATCGAGCATCAGAGGCTTGACATCCTCGGACGACATTGTATAATATGTATTTCCAGGAATCGCTGCCACTTTATCAGCTGCACTCGAAACCCTCACTTTGAGCGCCCTGATCAGTTCACCCCCCTCCATCCTGCCGTACCTTGTTCCGGGAAGCGCATGCATCATGCGAGCTGCAGCTCTCAAGACGGGCACTACGTGGTAGGAGGGGGAGCGGCAGGAAATACTCCTCAGCCTCCAAGATCTAGACGAGGACATGGAGTGCCATGTAGGTACAAAGGGGAGGTGCTGAAGGCAGAACAGGACAAAGTTAACGTGGATGGAACGCGGTCTCGACGAAGACGCGGCATTTGCCGAAAAAGAGTATGAAAAGCCCCTCTCAAAATAGTTGCTTTTGTTCTTTGCAAGAAGAAGACAAGGACCACGACTCTGAGTTGTAGAGGGACCAACAGCTTCACATGCTTCCTTGGCGGTAGGATCAAAAACGTGGAGCTTCACAGCCACATATCCTTTAACGGTCTCAAGGCTGGATCATGTTCATACAGTCTGTCCATACCAGACGTGAGTTTGGTTCCAGCTTGACAGATCCTTAGCATGAGCTGTCATGCGGAGACCAGGGCTAAATCCAGAGGCCGAGATGCAGGTGTCGAGCGATGAGCACAGCAAAATAAGACCTTTGTCGTAATACGCAAGGTTGCTTTGTTGTTGGACTTTTGATCACGTAGTTAACTTGATGCTTCAATCCGTCTCTTATGGATATATATCCTTGACTGGACTGAATCGTCTGGTTCTTTTGACGATACTTCACCCGAAATGGCCTTGTGGACTCGGAGAAGTGGGTAAAACGGCACGGCGAAACACCCCATCTACAGATCGATGGAGATGTTGCGATCAAGATGGGGGCCGTTACAGAAACCTGACGGCGGGGGGGCAGACATCCGGGCAAGGATCCGGGGCAGTTGATCAGGCTGGGACAGGGTCACCGTCACCCACTCGCGGGTATATCGTCGCGGAGGATCATTAGCCTAGGCAGTCCTTGCTGTCAAGGGCGATTGGTTAAGCCTTCAGGATGATGATCCGGGGTAAGAGTACGAGACTATTCATCCGAATCGCTGCGAAGTACTACATGTAATGTTGAAGATGACTGGACCGATGGTACGAACCCGGATGTCTGTCCAATCGGATTTATCTAAGTGTCGATATGCCGCATCCCTTACTCCGTAATTGGATGGCATACAGGAGGACTTTGCCAGTCACGTAACCTCGGCGGCGGGACGAAGAAGCAGATGCTGTTCCATCTCAGTCTCCTTTACGTACGGCGACATTCGTGATGATACTGTGATGCATTTGGAAGCGACCATTGTCCTTGGCAAAAGGGGGGGGGGGGGGGGGGTAACACCTTTCTGTGACTTCTTGAGACTCGAGACTTGAAAGAGTGCTCAAGATGCTGCTCGGTACATGATCTCGGAACGCCACGACTTCCCTCACAAGCACGAGGCCGAAATGTGTCTCCAGCTGGGAAAAGCCCCGGATTCCTGGTGTTTCTCGTCTATCATTCGCCAATCGGTCGATCCCACCTGCGTCGGGCGCCTCCCCCAAGAAGCATCCAGAACCCTCAGAGGTCCAAAGGCCCTTGCAGCCTTTCAGCTGCGTCTGGTAGGCGCCTTGGTGCGGAGGATCCAGCCCGCGCATGGTCGGCGACTGAACGGGCCAGAGAAGGCGGGCGGATGGCTATGAACGCCCTTGAGCCTTGTTCTTAGGTAGGCATGGCGGAAGTATGCCGTCCGTCCGGCGACCCGCTGCGTGGAGAATCACACAGCATGCATCTGCCACCATTTAACGAGAGCGGGGGATGGGACTCGAGGTTATGTTTGTGGTTTCTGGGGTGAAATATCGGAAATGCGAGTACGGAGGCGTTAACAACCGAGTTTCAGCAGAGATGATTCCGCTGGTTTCAGGGACTTCAACATCTCCTTGGTCCCATTCGTTAGCAAGAGAACTATTGTTGGCCGTTCATGTTTTCTTCTTAGTTACCTGCTGTGGCGCGATGACAGCTTGACTTTCTACGTTTATTCGTATGTACTCTGTTCCGGATCAGCCGCGGCGGAGAAGGTTGCATTTTCCATTGACACATGCATTCGCACATGTCTGTGGAGCCCCATGCAGCTAATTCGCACTTGCATGTGCAGAACCGCTGGCACAGTTGCCAGCAAGTTGCCCTAGGCAGGCAGGCAGGCAGCTGGAGACTCATGTCAAAGTGGCAATCGATGAGGACGTGCCTCATTGCCTTGCGGAGTGAAAGAAGCGAACTGCAGGACAAGGCTATGACATGTGGCTATAGATGTTGCTGCGGTGCGAGCAACACAGATAGTCAAGGAATCAGACAGTTGAGTTCAATAGTTTACATGCCCTGAAATGAACACTCATTAAGCGAATGGCCATTCAAATAGCTGCAAACCGCCGGTAAAAAAAGTCAACAAGACAAAGAGTCCGGAGAAGTCAACGCAGCTGTTTAGGAAGTCCAAATACCATCTGGAGTCTACAACTCGATGCTGATGAGCTGTCAATGTTAGAAGGGATCCGTCTAGCTTCCCACACGCGAATTAACACGCAATGACAGACAGACCTTGGGATGAATGGCTGGGGAGTAAACTCACAAACGTCATGAGATGTCAACTGGCTTCATCTCGATATCTTAGCAACCCGGACACATTGTCACAGACGCGGCTTACCGATCGTAGCGGATAGCGGAGCCCCCCCAGATGGTAAACAGTGGAACGAAGCAGCGTAACTCATCTACACGTCCCTCACTGGCAGGGTATAATGCACTGGCGGTCGCCCATTCCCGAGGCGCGACCCTCTCATGCAGTGGATGGACTGGAAAAACGCACCGTTCCTGACGGGCCAAAGGAGTCGTTGTGCGGCCATTGTCATGCGGCTTTATCTCCGATTCAAGTTTGTAATTCCATGGACTCTACTTAGCGGCGAGACACGGACAACGCTGTAGCCATAGCGCAAGGAAAGAGCTGGGTATGTGGTTGATGGAAATAGTATTCGTGGTTCCTTCTGGTCCATGCGAAGGGCTATTCATTGTCTGCTCTCTGAGTTTCGTCAATGTCAAAAGCGACATGAGGCTGCAAGCTTCACGGACTAGTCACGCCTCACAATTGTGCCTTGTGACATCTCTATCTTGTAGATTGAATGAATAGGACGGACATCTTTCACTGCTTCCCACCAGATCTTGACCGGTCGGTTTAGTGTCTTGATCTTGGGTAGGTCGCAGGACCACCCCCCGGCGTACCCAATGCAAGGACCCCATCACAAAGGCACCATCTATGGACCTCATGGGTGGAAAAGGTCTTCAGGCAGGCTACTTCCAAGATATATGACGCCTCTGCGTCACGCCATCGTTTTATCTTTCTTGACCGAGATGCCATGGAAGCGTGGCAACCTCGATCGCACAGATGCAGTTTGTCTTGGCTCTGCGACCTTCAACAGAGGACTCACCATGCAGATAGAACAGCAGGTGAGCTGCCGCAAATACGGAGACTCATTGAGCAACGGAGGCACGCTGAATCACCCAAGTGCCATGCCAACAAGGGCTTTGAGCACGTCCTGTACTCTGTCCGTGAGCGCAGACTTTATAGTCCATTTTCCACGGGCTGTTTCGGAAAACTATTGCCGACCGATCGAACTTTGACCCGGTTCAGTCCGTTTACCCTTGGGACGCAGTAAAGCTGGAAAGAGAATTGTCAGAATGCCGAGAGTCGATCAATAGTAAATGGTCTTTGGTGAAAGTTACATATGATGCAGTGAATCGAGCTTCACTCCCGGTTTTCTGTGTTCCGAGAGTTTCCCTTATCGGTATGATCAAGGCTTTTCTTTTTACCCTTTCCTCAAAGCCATGCGTTCGTGTATCCTGCTGTATTGCAGGCCCTCAACAGTAGCCACCACGACGAGAGACTTGATCGATTCATGAATCACCTTTTCGACACACGCAACCATTACCAAAGATATAAGATTGCAGCCGAAGAGGGAACTTGCTGCACCTTACAACCACAGTAGCACACACCTGTGAGAACGTTGCATCTGCCGAAGCTCGGTCAGGGTGAACGAAGCGTTGTCTTTAGTCGCTACCGAGTCGCCCACACTGGTACGAAGATTGAGCGGTAACTTTAGTGGTTCTCGAAAGGCCTCGCGCTGCCAATAAAGACCTCGGTCAAGCTGATTGCTTCGCTTGATGATTAAGACAATTGTGTTCGTTCCCTATGCGCATGCGAAAACAGTAGTTTGAAGCATTGGCGATGAAGCCACTTGTCTCTCGAATACGGTGGTTGTTGTACAAGAGCGCCAAAATTCGTCATACCATTTGCCTTCAGAGTCCATATGAGCAATACAAGATGAGCCACGCTTGTAACCGGCTTGATGTTGAATGCGCTGAATGCACTCCAATTGACGAAGCCGTAATTGCCCGGCGGCAAGTCAATTCATCCCATTTGAGTTGACAGCATGGGGTATCGGAAGCGCACTCTCGAAGCAGTGAATATTAATTGCTTTGCTGCTTTCGATGTCACCAAAGTCCAAGTTGCTGAATGGCTTCCAACGTCATGTAAGAAGAAAGATGCAGATGTTCTCAACTTGCTGATGTCCATCTCGCATAGAGGTGACATGTCATTTCCCAGTGCCCGCTTGCCATGCGCAGTCTTTGACCACCCCTGACGTCTCAATTCCATGCGCGTCATTGAGACTGCTGCACGAACTATTGTAAGTTAGGTGCAGTCGATCTTCTTGGTCTACCACTGTATGATGCGCAGCAGAGCTGGCGAAACGGCTTGTGCCAAGGGGACCGTAAATAGTTCTGGAGGCAATGATCATCCACAGTTCCATTCAAGCGGTTCTCCGTATGATTCCAGATCGGAGCCCAGAAGATGGCTGGAAAGACTTGCTGTTGCGATACACCTCCGGTATCTCAAGTCTGAGTTACTTCCAGACTGACCGCAGACAAGCTGACCGTCGAGTGCCTTTGACACATTGAACAACTCGGACTCGACTCGACACCGATATACGTGGCATTTGATGGCTTGCACACGGGATCCTGTGCGTGTTTCACTGAACAGCACGCCACTTTCCTTGGCTACGTGTCGACTCAGTTCACCAGCTTCCCGGGCGAGCATCGCCTTTTGAACAATAGTGTATGGCTCTGACGTGACGTCTTTCAGGATCGAAATGCTCTTTGTTCACCGAGTTTGTCTTTTCTCTGAACGACCTTTTTACTTTCTGTACCATTCCCCGTCTTCCATCTTTGCACAGGCGCAAGCGCATCTTGCAACGTCACGCTCTCGAGGCGACCGAGTTCCTCGTATCCTAGTGAAGAACGTGTACCCCAATGAGCAAGTATGTATGCAGCTCGATCATCAGTGTATTACACAGCGTCGCTGAACCAATCGCTCGTCAGATCTTGCCTCATTCGAACCTGTCGGCGCATCCAGTCTTCTCCACCTAGATGCCAAGGTCGCCCGGCGTCTTCAGTCATCAAAGAGTCGGCGTTTGACGCATTATCAAAACCGAATGAATGAACCTTTGACCACACGTACAGAACTGAACTGAGGGTTTCGAAGAGTTTCAGCGAAGCTGTAACGACCTGCCCGTGAGGTAAGGTGGGAAACTGGGTCGACATGGCGCAGCGCAGATCCGCCTCCCCTGAAGAATCCCCGGTTGCAGTGAGGACCCATCTCCTCATCCGTTGCTACCCGCCTGCTGCCGACTAACAGCAAATGTCTACGCGGGTAGAAGCGAGGTCCCATCTGGGCTACTCCATGTCGTCCATGCGCCGGACGCATGATCAAGCATCCCGGGCATGTATGCCGAGGACAGGGAGGTGCGTCACCGTCACAGAAACCTCTTCACTTGCGCAGGCAGCGTTGGTGCAGACGCTCCTGAGGACTTCCAATGCTCTTGAATTGTGCTCTCTGAGATCTCAGTCTTTCGACTAATTAATTGGCTGATACGAAACGCTTCCACCGTTTCGTGCTCGGCCGTGACTTTCACGCAGACAAAAGTGCAAAGTGCACGCATTGTGTAGCAGGCCATCACAAGTGCGAGGATGTACGTGTATCGTCGTCACGTCTTCACCGTCCACCGCGGAACTCTAGCCATCTTTGTGTGTTTTGATTCGGTCGTTGCTCTTCCGTCGTTCCGAGCAAGCACAGCTCAGGGATACTGCAACTGAAGTGTTGCATTGGCCCACTTGTTTCCCTTGCAGCAATTAACTCTCTCGTCTTATAGCTTCTCGTGGATCAAGACGGCAAGATTAAACCAGCAGCCCGAGCAGTTGCCGCCGCGTCGCTCAGAATTTCCCGAGGGGAGGAGGCGAGTGCTCGTCAACTCCACAAGCAATACGAAACGACGACTAACGACAGGGAAACAAAACCAGGTGATGGATTATGAGGCCTTGGCAACCAAATACAATCTGTTGGCGCGCCGAGAAGCAAAGCGGAGGCCGGCGGCGGCCGGAGTGTCGGGCACGACGGGAACGGCTACCGAAACAATTGCGACTCTTCTCCGCCAACAGATCAACCTCTTGCTTGACATTCGTTCAGAATTGAGCGCAATCAGGGAGCGATCTGGGGCTCAGGCGCCACCATCGCAGGGCAGCGAGGATGGCGAGACGCAAGACTTGAGTCTTGATGGAAGTTCGCGTGGACCGGATGAAACCAGTCACGAAGTATCAGACTATTAAACTCGCGAAGACCCTCGCGTACTGGGCCCGTATGGCAGTCTCATGCTGGAAATGAGTGGCACAAGAGCTGTCTTGAGACGTGGGAGATTTCCTGATATTCTTCCGCCTTTCTATAGCGTTACTGGAGCGACTATGGTGAATATCGGTTTACATAGCGACTGATGATACACAAAGAGTCGTCGGATGTCGCGTATGGACTTTGATGAGGATTTTGTTTACTGGGCAGTCTTCAGCCAGGATACGTAATGACGGAGATATCGGCTGCTGTCTTCAATTGATGCGTTTGCGTCTGGTTGCTTCATCTACGCTAGACTCTTACTTGCCGTACTCACCTTTCATATTGACACTTGATTTGTAGTTCTAGCTCGTGCAAGTTGAAGGTTTCTGAGGTCATTATACCAAAGTCAACAGAATGGTCAGCGGCGATCGTTCGGCAATGTATTTAGATGATTCATCACTATATTACCTGTAGCACCGGGGATATTTCACGGTTGATAATGACGGACTTGAGCAGTAAATGGCCTCATGGATGTTATTGATATGAGCACCTATATGAAGATCTATGAAGCCCGCAACCTGATCGAGGCGGCTGCATACTCGAAGAAGACGGAAAAATTCTTGTCAGTCAACCATCATTGGATGCGCGGAACAGGTTCCGGAGCCCGTCTCCGGACCGAGGCAATAAAGACTTTAATTAAGCAGCGCGTGTGGGAGAGATGTTGCATGATGAGCCAGGGGTCCGGAAGAGACCCCGGAGGGCTGCACGAGGCGCCTGGGGGTCGACAAGCATCCTGCAACCCACGCGCTCCGGTCAGACACACGCCCCCTCCAGAGACATCTTGCCTGTCTTCATCGTGCGTCTCTAGCTCATGGACTATACCGAATGTGATTACGAGAGGCAGGTGACAAGTCTGTTGAGCAGCTGAACGGTTGATGGAGTCCGGATGTGAAGCTATTCCCAGCATGTGGACAGACGTGGATGACACGTTGGGGCTGAATCAAAAAGGTTGACAACACGAATTCAGACGGATCGTCTCATCAACTCATCAACACCCCTCTCTTGTGTGTGGTTACCGACCGTGAAGAACGAATTGTCCTCCGGGACTTCCCAAGCCGAAAAACAGACAAACTATTGTGTGAAAGGATCTGTCAGACCAGACTACAAGCTTGAGACATAGGTAGACGCTCGAATCCCAAAGACTTCGCCCTTCTGGCCTCTGGCCTAAGTCGGGACCATTCGTAGCTCGTTATAATGTGATCTCAAGACTCAAGACAAACGTGGTCTCTGAAATAGTCTCAACAAAGATCTAGCATACGGTTGTCAGATGTCACTGATGTCAACGAATGACGTAGACTCATTCAATTCAAGTTAAATCTTCTAGCGCACCTTTGATCTTTTCCGTAGCCACACGAGTCAGAGGCGGACCTGAAATTGTTCCGAAAGGGTTGCCATTTAGGCTGAAGCCTTCATGTCGCCCGTTTGATGCCATAGTTGCATTGCTCTAGCGCCTTTCCTACCCTTGTCGTGCATTAACCCGTGCGGGGACAGAAATCAGTTCATGGTCTCGATCGAGACTCCAGGTCGCTCACGGTTGGAAGACTGTGAGTTCTCAGAGATGAGGTCGTCTGTAATTGCACCGCCTTTCATAGCCTCGTTCGAGACCGCTTTGCACTCGTAAATCGTCGAACTTGGTCGAGAAACTCTTCCGTAGCTTCACGAGATCTCATCGGGAAATCGTGACGTGATTGATTGCATCTCGAACGCGTCCGGCGGACCGTTTAACTGCCACGAGCTCGGGAAGGATGCGGAGGCTGGCAGTCTCTATGCGTCGTCCAACCAAACGCGAGTGTGAGGTCACTGGTGCGGCAGGAGATCTACTATTGAGGCCGAGGACGGCCGTAGGCCACTTCCGATCTAGAGATAATCTCAATCATATCTCTTCGGCAAACGCACAAGAATTCACGCCAGTGAGTAGTCGAGCATCATTTGAATGGCATACTAAAAATTACTATAAGGTCAGTCGATGTTGATACTCGAACAACATTGACGCCAATCTTGACATCATGTGAAGCTCGGCTTATTCTGACGAAGCGCCCTTCCTTTCAAGGGAATATCCAAGTCTTTGTAAAACACTGGAAATCTCGATTTGCAGATCGTGAGAGCAGACAAAAGACTACGTTGGATGAGAAGTCGGTTGCCATCTTTGATCCAAGGCAAAAAAAAGCAAGTCGGGGAAGAACTTATAGACGTTTAGTGACCAGCGTATCCCGAAAGGAGATGAGATGCAGGTATCAACCTGATTCATTGGCCGAAAAGTGGCTGGGCATTGAGCGCGGACATGTGTGGTATGTCCAGCTGCGGAAAAGGGGTTGATTCCGAGAAAGTTCAGCTTTCTTGCACAAAAAGATTGGCAATCTCAAAATTCTCAAGCGTGAGTTTTAAGCCGTTTTGATAAAGGTTCATGAGCTTGAGAGTCCGAAAAAGAGCTTCACGTCATATGTATGTACATACATGTAGGGACTCCGCTGGTCCAGACTGGGATGACGATGACTTAGATATTTGGGTGCCTCCTCAGCTTTCTTCTACCTTATATAGGCATGTCGAACCGAGCTCTGGTTCGACGAAAACAGGTATTGGGCCCTAAGTTGGATCTCTTGGCATTGGTGTTCGAAAGAAGCAGATCTGACCAGACGTGTACTGAGGTAGTTGGTAAGAACCTAGAATAGTTCTATTGGCGTGAGTCTCGTTTGAGCCCTACGCTTCAGTCGGTAAGCCCCCCGAACCGTCTGTTTCAGTGATGCTATATACCAATTGCTAGCTTATACTCTCAAAGGACTGAGAATAGCGGCGATGAATTTGCTATTAGGTCAATCACTGAATTTCAAGCTTCGCAATTACACCAAGGATCTCTCTTGTACAACCCTTGCCTGCATCCATCTGGAAAACCAGGTCTCTAGCGCGCCCAAGCAAAGATTTCAAGACGGTGCGTGTATGATCCAAGCTACCGTTTCTCTCTATATAAGAAACCGCGTATCGTTTTACGTCTTTATCGTGCGTTCTCTGCTTGAGAATATTGACAAGCTGTAGGCTATCGGGTGCTGACTGAAGGCTGTGAATGATAGGGAATGAGAACTTCCCCTCGGTCAGGTCCTCATAGGCACCTTTATTTTCCGTATAGTCGGGTGAAAGATTTAGGAGGTCGTCGCGAAGTTGGTAGATTCTTCCCAACACATTGACAAGAGGAATGCAGTCAAGATTCGCTCTTGACTCGGCCTGCATGAGTCTAACCGCCAGACGGAAGAGACTGCCCGTCTTATCTGCCACCGTTTCGAGATATTCGGTCTCGGTAGGACACTGCAAGGTGTCACGCCAAGAGAGTTCCATGCCCTGACCACGATGTAAATTCATCACTTCTTCCGTAAAAATGCTGACGGCGTGTTGATTTTCAAGCTTTTGGAGCTCTTGAAGTGCAATGTAGCAGATGTAATTAGCCGAATTAATAGTCTGAGCGATTCCGAAGATGCTTTGAGCGACGGGGTAGCCTTGACGCAGTTCCGAAGAATCTTGAACATCATCAAGTAGAAGTGATGACTTGTGCAGCATGCCGATTACCCTCGTGATAATGTTCAAGCTCTGGGGCGGCACCTTGAGCCACGCATCGAATGCACTGATCAATTGAGCTCGTAGATCTTCGCCATGATGACTTGACGCATAGTCAAATGGTGCTCGGATTGTGTTCTCTTTTTCCGCGTTCCACCTCGCGATGCGACTTAGATCTGCATTCGCGTATGTGTCGATGCTCAGAGGCTGCTGTGGTGATGGAGGCGGCCCCACCGGCGAATCCTGTCTACCAAGAAAAGGGTAGAAAGAAGTTGGGGCGAAAGACACGACATGCTGATTGACTGTGGTTTTCGGATGTTTGAGCAGATCTCTTGGCGGATATACCATTCGTGAGTTATCCGGAAGTGAGTTCACGTCACCGTTCAGAACCTCCCCGCCACTTACACCAAGCTTGACGGTAGCAGCGAGAAGGTTCGGGCGTGAAGCGGTTGATAAGAAACGGTTTGAATAAGATGGCAAGTTTCCATAGCCTGAAGAAGCTTCTCCGCTTTCGAAGCCTCCGATGTCTTCTTGGCGATAAGTGGTTGTATGCACAGCGTAGAGTAAGGTCGTCATGTTGTTCGTGGTAAGATCACAAAGCTGAATGGGTTCCAACAAACACTTCACTAGGCAATGCTGTACTGTGGAAAGTACATGCATGTGTATTTGACTGGTAGTAACGAATTAAATCCAAGTCAATCGAGTGTTTGCAAGCCAGCGCGTGTTTTTCAAATAGGATGCAGTAAACTTTGGAACAATGACGTATATCCCATGCACCCAGCTCGCGTAGCAGAAGGTGTACGTGCCGTGTTATACGAACGGGCATGCCGATCGATCCCTGTACATGCTATCTGTGGATGGATTACTGTATGCCTTCTGCAAACCGAGCTTCTGCAGGAGAAGCGGACACGAAGTTTTTCTCAGCTTGGGAATGGCACACATAATGCTGTAAAGCATGTCCAGGTGCAGATAAAGTGACACGTCTATCTTCTACAACGACAAGTTGGGGTGCGGAAGATGACACAGGGATAGACTACCGTTCTGCAGCATTACAGCGATACTTCTCCTGAAAAGTCTCGCGAGAATAGATGAGAAATAGCTAGAAGACATCGACTTCCAGGCCAAACACGCTCAAGCGGAACAATACACGAGGACCTTCTGCAATGTTTCGATCGAGTGCTCTTAACAGCTAGATGGACCCGACGGGAACCAAGGCGGCTGGGCCCAATACGAAGCACATTTCATGATGTAACAGCCCACGATCAAACCTATATAACAACTTGGCTCGAGAAAGAGACTACCACCTTTGAGGGGTGTTAAATGTAAGACTATGCGGTGAAATGGGCTAAATTCCTGACCGAGCTCGCCTCTAGCCATGTCGACCTCGAAGTTTGGCACTAGATGTACTATTCGCTTGACAGGCGAGCGTCGATGTGAGGAATGAGATTCGAATCTGCTTCAATGACAACCCAAATCCTACCCGCACCTGCAGAACTTCTTACCCAATAGACCATTGACATCGGCGAAAGCTCAGGAACCCCTATCCTGGCATCAATTCAACTTTTCGTGCACATCTCTTTCCCTTTCTGCCTGCGAAATCAGATACAGGCAGACACCGTATGTCATATCTATCAGTAAGAAGGCAGACAGACTCCAAAGGACTAGAGGTGACCCCAGCCACTCGAAAGCCTCAGGCCAGTACTTCCATCGCATAGAAGCAAAGCCTACGGTACCAGCCGAGCCGATGAAGCGACTGAGCCTGTCATTGATCCAAGATTAGCAAGTCATATCCTGTCTCTGGCCTGTCATGAATGGCAAGGCTCACCATAAAGTCCATGATGTGCCCCGCGTGCTGTTCCTCTGTAGTAATTGACAAAGACCCCCAAGACTCAGGACGATCTGGCATATAACAGCTCCCCACGAGTAAGCCAAAGCCGGGCCAATCTCTTTAGCCAGAGCTAGATGGCCGGCGAAGCTCATGAGTGTGCCCACGAGGAAGATCAGAGTCGTGTGGTTGGCTACCAGCGGAGAGTGAGACCACTCAGTCTTTGCGGCACGCGTCGCGCCCATCATGACAAAGAGATTGAGCGTCACGCCGGCCACAAAGATTATTACCTCGAGTTTGTTCGGAGACGGGTAAACGAGGGTATAGACGAGCTCCCATCCGATATTGTTGCAGAGAGGAATAATGGCCATGCTGTAGGTTTTGCCCTGATAAGAGTGCCAAATCATGCCTCCGTAATTGATCAGCCAGCCGACGCCCATGATGCCGACGAAGATATCCGCTATCCATGCCACTTCTTGGTAGGCCAGTGGCGGTTTGGACGTCGAGAAGCCATCCATCTTTCACTGAAATGTATCCGGGTGCCGCAGTTGAGGAAGGAAATGCAACTCAGGAGTTGTTTGAGTTCAACGTCCGCTACCCAGTCACCTGTAGCCGTAATTGATGTCAAGGGAAAGGGCTCAACTGGAAATCTAGCATTGAGTGTCATAATCGTAGCTTAGATCCATGGGCATCTCATTCAGTCTGTGTCTGGACAGTCCCCATTCAGCACAGGCTGCATAGATGATTGCACGTAGCCATGCACCTCATCAACAATGTTGTACTGTGCGGCAATTGTATCCGACAAACGATTCCTGCATTCCAATTTCTGCAGTCATGTTCTCGTCACCAAGGTCTAAGGTCTGAGGATCGGCCAGCTTCCGGTCTCGAGATCTGACATTGTACAGAAGCGAGATCCACCATCCATCCCTTCATCAATCCGCAGCTGCATGTCCATGCTCAGCTTAACAGTATCGTAGTTGCCTCGGTATCTTTTTCTGACTGGGAGTTATAAGTGACCTCGATCGGGGATGAAGGACAAGCTCGCTCACATTGAGACGACGAGTCCATCGGAAATATCAGGGGCAAGCTAGGCGAGTTTACGCATGCAGATCGCACATCGTATCGAGTTCACATACTGTAAATCATGCCTCTTGACACTTCAGAAGAAGAATTCGGCTCAGATACGTATACAGTTTCTCACTTTCCAGTAGAGTGATATGAGCCCCGTGGTGAAATGAGGCAGTGACAGTAGTTCACAGCGTAAGAGGATTGCTTCGATTTTCCGGTCCCTCAATCTGAACGAGGCCGAGCCATCTAGACACCAGCTGCTTCAATGACACGAGATCTCCGTAGAAATTTTCATCATGACTACTGCTGCTTTGCCACATAAAACGCTGGGCATAGACACGTGCAATTGTCTCTAAGACGTGGCAGAGAAGGACCCAAATTTCTTGTCTATATGTAGTCTTGGGAATTAACGGACCTTGTACGAAGCACAAATGAGTTGAGAGAAAAGTGCATCTTGAAAGGCCCCTCACGACTTCGAATCGGCTGCCTGCATTTGTTCTCGCCGACCCCATAGACTGACCAGCCGGTCAAGACCAACACCTGCCTCCTCCAATGCCTTCATACAAGCCTGCTTCACCGACTTGGACTGCAGCGCCGTCAGCGCGGACCCAATGTCGGCATCGGCACGACTACCAAGGGCTTGTTGCATGATTGGGCCGCAGCTCTCATCGTTGAGGGCTACGACAATGGGAAAAGACAGCTCTCCGTTGCGGAGATCTTCAGCCACAGCGCCTTTGCTGTTGACGTATTCGCTCGAGTATATGTTCTTGCAGTCGTTTTGCAATTGGGCGTACCAGCTGTTACCGAGTTTTAGTACCCGCTCATCGCGGCCTATCATGGCCTTTTACTTACCCGAATCGTGTCAAGAGATCATCTAGATCTCGACCTCCTTCCTTCACTAATCTTCCCAAAAGCACAAACAATGTGCCCGTCTTCAGTGTCGCCATCTTCTTATAAGCCGCTATCCTCTCATCGCTCTGATAATTGAAGGAAGTCAAGCCGTCCCTTCGCCAAACTAGGGACATGTCTTGGCCCTGAAGTATGTCTTCCAAAGCCTTGAGCAGCTCGACCCCGAGAATGGGCTGCTCGCGCAAAGCCCGATTGATGACCGTTGTCAGCACCAAATATGCCCTGTTTGCGGTCTCACTCGCGCCATAGATGAGGTGAGCGGTAGGCTGGTTCTTGCGCTGATTGCTGTTGTCTGAAATGTCGTCGACGAGTATCAGGGCGAAATGAACAGCGTCCATGATATCAAGGATCAGGGTGAACTTTGCCGGATCATCCTTTTCCAACGTTGGATGAAACTCCTTGACAAATGGCTTGAAGTGATGTTTCCCATAGAGTGACACGAGGTACTCATACGGACAGTCAACATCCGGGTTAGCCGGCTTCGTTGATGGAAGCTCTTTGCAGTATCCATACTGCTCTGTGGTTTGTTGAGGAGGAATCGGCTTGGTGTCGTCTATGGTTTTGGATAGACTGGATCCCTTGGCAAGAAAACCGACAGAGAAGGCCACCAATAAGGTCGCCAGATCATTGATCCCCACGCGACCCTTGATCAACTCCAGTGGTCTCAGGATCAGGCTCGACATACTTGTGGCTTATTCGACGGCTTGAATCACCGTCTCCTCACTGTGACGCAATATTCCAAACTTGCGAATTGAGTCTTGCGCTTAACTTGAGTAGATTGCAATGATCCTAGTGAAATCCAAAGTCGAGTAAGGAAAGGCGAGAGAAAGGGCAGAACAAAAGATTGGCGAAGAGAAACCCTGACAATCTCAAACCTTTTGAGCAACTCGTTTCTCTTGCAAGGGCAATTAACTCAGGAACTGCTTCTTTCATCTCCAAAGCCTCGGAGCTTGCTTGCGATGCAATGTCAGATTGTTTCAGTCGATTACCATGTTTCCAATGCACGTCGTGCTCGGCCTTCTTCCGCGCCGGGTTTTTTCAGCTTCGGCAAAGCGGCTCTTCGCCTTACGAAACGAGAAAACAGCAGCCTAACCGACATGCACGATGATTAATGAATATAGAATTCGTGCTCACTGCAAGTCGGCCATTGTGCAAGGGTATGGAGTCATGACACTTGAGCCAGTGTTGTAACACGATGCCTCAGGGCCTGGTCTGATTCCTCTTTGAGTCTTGACGGCATGATGTGACGACACAGATTGGAGGCGTAACATTGACATAACGTACAATCGGTAGGACCGATGCTATAAGGGATCTCCCAGCTCTCTTTTACCCCAGTCTCCACGTCTCATCTTTGCAATTATCTCTATGAGCTGTCACAAATGACCTTCATGTGGCCCGTCCCTACTGAGTGTGGAGTCCTTGACCTTGGGGTGCGGAATAGACTCCGTGTTGAGATCTTTCATCTCTTGGCTATCAGCCGGCGCTGAGAGCACCAGACTTCGTCGAAAATTCCGCTGCCTCAATGAGCTTTCTCTCGATGTACCTCACTTGCTTCGGAACGCTGCTTTAACCCTAGCACATCATGCGTCGTCAAGTCCGCAAACAGGAGAACCGCCGTGCTGCCGGCAGCTGGACCAGCGATTAGGCTGAGGAAGAACATCCACATCCACATCTCCCAGGTGACGGGTTTTCCCCGCGCGTGAAACCCCTGCCAAAGGAAGCCAGCTGCCATGAAGAATCCGCTCGACGTCCCAATCATCTCGTTGATCTGCCGCAACCGAGCTTGACGAATGACGTCGGGTGGCAGTTCCAGTTGCTCAGGCCCCGGGACGTTAAGCAGACTGTGAGATAGCTGCAGAGGGATCAGGTCGGAGTTTCCGAGCATGGAAGGTACCCAAGTGGCAACAAAGGCCACAGAAAAGGCCCCTATATGCGTAACTGTCGATAGCAAGAATAGGAAGCCAAGGATGACTCGATTGCAGACTGCAGGAATCCGGTTCTGGGGACATGGAATACACCGATAACGATGAAGTAACAAGATTGACGTTACTGGCATTGCTGCCGAAAATCCACAAGAAATCGACAAGGCGCCCATGAAATGGAATATCCTAATGAGGCATTGTAAACATGTAAATTTCATCCAGTAAAGGAGTCAGTTGCGTTTGCATGAGTAGCAAGATTACGCACCTCAGAATATGCCAGGGGTTCTCATCTCGATTGACGACAATCAATACAATGATGATGATGAAAGGAACCAGCTGGCCCAGATAGAGGAACAGGTGGAGAAAAAACCATGGCCAAACATTTCTCAACGACTGAAACGGCGTTCCGATAACAAGTTGTATCAATGTCGTTGACCAGAGGTTACTGCTGTTCTCATTCACTGAGGCGATGAGATGAACAAGGTCCGGGAATTCCAGTAACGGGTGATTTTCCCTGATTTTCCAGGCGATGCCGATACAGAGCAGCGCTGCTTGGAGGTACGTCAACATCCATAATGAAGACATGGCTGATGAGATGGTAAATACTTAGGATGCAAAGTCCGGTTTACGGTGGTGATAGATGCGAGTGTTACCCATTCAAGCTTGGTTCAAGTAGTTATTGAATTATTGCCATAACAGCACTGTATAGAATCATGTAATTACCGTGCCCCTCTGCAAGTGACATGGAACTTCGCCAATTCGATCGCCAAGGCAGCGGTTGAGTCGCGCTCAATTCAAGAACCTTGGAAGCAACCCGCCCAGTGGTCTGCCGACCTTGCCGAGGGCTCTTGCCGATCGGAACATGAACAGTACTTTGCAGCAAGTCGAATGCGTGCTCAGGTGTCACAACATGTGCGCATCGACAGAGGCGTAATTGCAACTTGTCTGACCCGCTCCCGGAAATTGTACCTTGAAAACAACCCGCGGATCAATATGTCGATGAGAAGTGATGACGAGAGCGTCTGAGAAGCATCGATACTTGCGAGTTAGGATTATCATACTAAGGGTTGTTTCCATAGGCATGTGGCTCCACGCAAAATATGCAGAGTAGTGGACGAGGCAACGTCACGATGCTCAATCGTCTAAGATCCTACTCACGCTGCGATTTCGTAATGACAACTCCGGTTTTTCCTAGCATCAATAACCGATATCGAAGAAGCCATCGAAACCTGATGACGGCTCAAATATCTTGACTGCGTAATGCCTGAGAAGTTGAGCTTTCGTCCACGGTCCACGTGGGTGTTACAAGCTTTCCCTCATATGCCCTTCTGATCTGCCTCTCCCGAGTCTGTCCGCTTCAACCAAACTCTAGCCTGCATGCTAGGAAGCATAAACTTGCCAAAAGCGATATTCTTAGGCCGCGGGCCAAAGTTCTCGATCGCAAAGTCGAAATTGAGTAGAAGGTGTACAAGTACGAGCTTGACTTCGTCAGACACCATGAACCTGCCTGGACAGGCATGCTTTCCAATGCCAAAGTGCATGCTCGTCTCGCTCGTGGCCGTCAAGGGGCACGATGCCCTGAACTTGGGATTATCGCGTAAACGCGCAAAGCGAAAACCGTCGAAGACTTCGGGGTTCTGATAGAATCGCTCATCCTCCAGCAGCGGCGAGTTTGGAGCAAATATGTACGTGCCTTTGGGAACATGTAGGCCGTTGGAGAACGTGTATGGCTTCATCACGAGGCGAGCAAGAGCAGCTAAGCATGGTTCAGTCTCTCATAAGCCGTGAGGTGCAGAGTTCACTTACAGGCGTCTAGAGCATTGAACCTCTGAGTCTCCTTGATGAAACTGTCCATCTTATGCATAGCATCGATGGCGGCTTTGCTACCTTCTCCATGCGCTGCGAAGCACTCCTTGACCTCTTCTCGCAGTGGCGCCATGTAGTCTGGACGTGTAGCAAGCTCGAATATGGTATGTACCACCAACTGTTGAAGATGTCAGTGATGTGTATCTCGTTTAGACGTACGCGCTCCTTACTTGACTTGAAGTATGCAAGGCAGCAAAAACAGTGTTCGTCATCATGTCGGCGACGTGTTGGTCTCCCCATTGCCCAGGAGGTTGATTGTCGAGCCAGTCAATCAGAAAGTCTAGAAGATCCTTATCCCCCAATTCGCCATTAGTTCCCTTTTCTCTCCTCGGGTTGTTTTAAGACTGTGCATGCGCTACGAACCTTCATTGACCGCGTCAGTGTTGATTTCCGTCTCCTCTGGATCTCATCGCAAATGATGTTCTGTAGCTCATTAATACGATCTGTGGCGCCCACCAATTTTGCAACATGACTGCGAGATAATTAGTGAGCGTGCAGGTACGATGTGATGAGATTTCAAAAGGGCAACTTACGACCTCGAAAACGCCGGGCAACAGCGAAGGAGCAGTGCAGTTTTCGGCACTGAGTCTCCAACCTTGCAGCAAAGCTCAACAAAGGCGCGATCTCTGCATAACGGCTCGCTGAAAAGCGATTTGGTAGTGAGTCGTGCCACAATCTTCAAAGCCAATGGGAAGCACTGGAATGATATCCAACCGGCCTCTTTGGGGGCCAAACCACCTGCTCGAGAGAAGAAGGGCAGACGAGGCGGTTTGACACTTGCTTGAAGACTTTGCATCTCCTCCTGAAACCCAAGCAGAAATTCGGCGGAAAATTCTTTGAAGAATGGATCTGCGGCATTGGCTGCACGAGTTCTCTGCCAGGCCAATGCCTGACCAATGACCAGGTTAGGTATCCTCTGGATAGCATGCTGTTGCCCAGGTAGAGTGTATTCAAATTGAAATTCCTAAGTGAGGGTCAGTTCCCAAGTCTCCTGTTCCTCAAGATGCAATGACGCACTTCTGACATGACTGCTTGGAAAGACATTTGGCTCTCGTCGAGCTGGCTATACTCTCGGGTCATTGTGCGGTCGCAGAGAAACACGTCCATGCGCGTCATTGTCGGTATTTGGAACGCATAGTCCCGATGCTGATCTGGTCAGAAGGTGGCTTTCATTGAGCTTCAAACTGTTTACCTTCCTGTAGCCCTCGTGTACCGATTCTCGGGCAGACCAAATGTTGCGAATCGCCGCGACCCATTTTGTCAAGGAGACTCCAGGTCCAACGACCGGTACGTTGACCTTGAAGACTGATCAGAACATGATGTCAGGATCTAGGGAACCGAGATCAAGAACCTCTTGTTTGTAGTTGAAGTGGCGGTAGAATATGACGGCCAAGATCAAAGCGCCCGCGACTTTTGTCGTAAACCACGAGAGCTCAAGAGCTGTAAGTCCGTCGAACAGCATGATTGGTAGCTTGAGGAACTCGACGAGGTCACGATCTGTGATTCTTCAAGGGGCATGATCCTGAGATGCTCTCATATTGCGGTTGAATACAGTACTTCATAGAGTAGGTCAGAAGTCTACTCTACTAGGAGCAATGGTCTTTTCAGTTGTCATTTCAATGCACTCAAATGGGTGTGTGCCCTTTCTATGGGTACATGCAGAAGCTCTTGGACTAGAGACAACCCCGAGTTTTCCGGTTCAGCAGCATTCGGTATCACGGGCTTTCCACATTCAGATCGATCAATGATCATGGATCATCGTAGACAGGTCAATACGCTACTATGGTTGCTAAGAGCATAGGCAAGCAAGACTACTGCCCGGAGCAGCTTCAGACACAGAAGACGTATGTATACAGATACAGTATGTATTGTGACGCACATGAAACTCGACAAACGCATTAATAACCCAATAAGGATACGCACCCAATTCCAACCTGCGGGACTTGCTTGTCGTGCTGAAAGCGATTGCATATGAGTTGCTTGCTCGGATGGCGGTCCTGTCCGTGACGCCCAGTAGATCACATGTAGACCCCTGACCAGATCCGACGACTCGCCCACAGCATCAGCACCAAGACGGATAAGAGAAGAAGTACATGAGCTTTGGGCCGCAAAGTTCGGCAATGCATGCGGAGTGAGGTTGATCGGGAGACGGAAACGACTGAACGTGCAGGACGTTGCACAAAAGCCAGAACCTCCGTCCCGCTCATGGCCACAGCCGAGGAAGCAGCGGGAATGTCATTCAGTGCCGGAAGGATATACCGCCCGAGGAAAGTCTTGAATCGGCTGTCATTTGCTTGGAGACGCGTGAGGAACTCGGATTGGCGGCAAATGCTTCGCGTGCGTGCCAGTCGCTTCGCGTTGACCAAGCTCATCAGGTCGTTCACTGCAGAAGAGTCTGCCATGAGCTTGGACAGATCGCTCTGCCAGAGGGTATTGGCCAAGGCTACTACGTCCTCGATTGCCATGTTGGCCCCCTGACCAATGTTTGGCGTGAGCTGCACCCGGAGCATCAGACGTCAGCATGGGTGTTGTTCTTGTGAGTTCAATGAGGCGAATTGGCGATGCTCACCTTGCGCACTGCATCGCCTATGCAAATCATGCGGCCGAAATGCCAATTCTCAAAATGGCCTTCCTCGAGCGGTGTCATGGTAAAGACTGTGCACTTTGACCAGAGATCTCCAAAGGTCACGGATGAGTCCACCATCTTTGACCGAATCCCATCGCAAAACTTTTGCGCGTCTTCTTCGCTATAGCGCGGCCTGTTCTTGTAGTCATATCGCTTGTCCGTCTTGAGGATGACGAACCAAAACACTTTTCCGTCGTTGCCGTTGAAGACGTGGATAGTCAAGTCTTTGTCGAGTAAACTGAGCTGAACACCGTCTTCTACATTTGTGACGCCGGTCGAAATTCCAAAGACGCAAGCGTAGTCAACTCTCAGTGCTGCTTTCATGAGCCTGGGCTTTTGAGACTGAGTGGTTACGTTCACTTACCCGAAGTTTCGTCTGCTGAGGTCCAGTCGGCTTGTGACTTTTTGGCATGACGCCATATTTCACTTCGGACGATGCTATGAACACCGTCCGCGCCAACGATTAAGTGCCCCCAATGCTCTTTACCGTCGGATGTTTGAACGGTAGCTCGATCTCCACAATCATGTATGGACACGACTTTGCTGCCCGTGTGTAATCGGTGCTTGCCTCTAAGTTTGTTGTACAAAATTTCCAGCAATTTCTGTCTTTCCAGGAATGACAACGGGTAACCAAAACTTGGAAAATAAGGGAGTAATGAGTAAACGGTCAACTGTTATGAATGGGTACTTGATTGGCCTACCGAGACCTCAAGAGGGAGGGATATTGACTCTCAAAGAAGAACCCATCTCCATAGCGAATTCGTGCGTACTCCAATGGTTCTATGACTTTTTCGATGTCGTCAAAGAGCCCGAGTTGATCCAGCACAAGAGCTCCGTTGGGAAGTACTCCAATTGACGCACCGACCTGAGGTGCCACTTGCTTTCCTTGCTCAAGTATCTCGTATGAGATACCCAGTTTTTCGAGACAATGAGCAAGCGTGAGTCCCGATATGGATCCGCCAACGATTAAGACCTTGAATTTTTCCGCCATTATGGACTGTAACGTCCTAGGATGGCGTCGATTGGTGGGGCGTCAAAGCAGGAGAGCAAAAGAGAAGTCGAAATGACTTCACAAAGAACGCCGACCTTGCCAGTTTCTCTCCCAATTTACTGTTTGGCAGAGTGTAGTACTGATAATAACGGGTTCGGTGGTACGGAACATGAAGTCGTGATCGACAGCAGCATAAACTGCACAACAAGATGGCACATGCAGAAGCACAAAAGCTCCGAGTACGAGGGGAATTAACGAGTCAAAGGTGCATTCTAGGATACAACTGTGGTGTCGTAGAGTTGGAAGTACATTCAGCGCCGTGTAAGTCAAACACCACAGTACAATAGAGTACCGTAGCAGAGACCCATACCAATGTCATGCCGACCTCTGCTCAGCACTGCAGCTTATCCGGTTCGGGATCACATATCCCTGATCCCAGCTTTATAAAGAGCTTCTTACTACTGCATATCATGCCTCATCTGTCCTGAAAGCTGCTGAGTTGAGTACATTTTGGTCGGCAGCCCCGATCTCTTCGGCAGCATCTCGTTTAGCCGCAGGCCAGTCACATCCTTGCACATTCGCTTCAGTCTGCCGAGTGCATATGCAGACGAACATGAATGCGACGGTCCCGCTGTCTGGTATCAGCTGTCTACTTCGCAGACTGGAGTGCTTGAACTGGAGAAAAGACTCGTTCTAATGTAGCTCTGGACAGTCATCCATGATCTTAGTCGTCAGCGCATCCTTGGGCTGTCCATCTCTACAAGTTACTCAGGGCTTTACTCTGTACAGTAGTTTGAGTTGACAAGGGTTAAAGTACTGGCTAAACTGCTTCAGTTTATGTCATGAAAGTTTCGCAGTCGATGTCGAGAGCCGAAGTCGGTTTACATACCTCATCAACGAGATTCAGGTCCGCCGAGACTCTTTACTTTCGGTGATTCAAATGATACAGTGCCTGCAATCATGCACTCAAGTCTTTTGCTCATACAGCTACCCATAGTGCTTGCCTGGGTCGTGGCATTGTACCTGCTCGACCGGAGACGCAAGAAGGAAAGCATTCCGACAGTAAGATGCTGGCCAGCGCTGTTTCCCGAATTCCTCGATCGACTGAGTTACAATGGGAACGCTGTCGATCTCGTCAAAGAAGGATATAGAAAGGTGCGGCTTTGCGGTGGTTGATGTTGAGACGGCCAACATTGAAGCTAATGAATGACTGCAGTACAAAGACCGTCCGTTTCGGCTGCTGAAAATGGACATGGATCTCGTGGTGATTCCTCTCAAGTACGCCTCAGAACTACGAGCCATCACGAGCGACAAGTTAGATCCTCTCACGGCCAGTTTTGACGATAATGCCGGCAACCTCACGAGCATTCTTCTTGGAAGCGAATTGCATTCGGACGCAATCCATCGCCGCTTGACTCCTGGACTCCGTGAGTTTGTATTGAGGAATTTATTTGGCGTGATATGATACTGAAATGAGATCTAGCTCGCATCATCCCGGTGATTGTGGACGAGCTCAAGTTTGCTTTCGATCATGTATTGCCACAACAAAACTCTGGTTCGTAATAACACGGCAGCCCAAGCTAAAGACGTTGCTGACATGCCGGTGACCGAATCGCGTATATCTTCACAGAGTCATGGGTTCCTGTTAACCCGTACAACATGGTTCTCGAGCTTTCGACCCGGGCGGCAGCAAGAGTCTTTGTCGGCGAACCGCTGTGCCGCGATGAAGTTTTTCTCCAGACATCGGCATCCTTTAGCCGCAACACCTTCAATACAATTGCCACCTTCCGCAACCTGGGTAACATTGTCGGACTCTTGTTCCGGTCCATGGTCAGCAGCGTGACGGACGCTCGCGAGCAGCTGGCCTATGTCCAGCAGCTACTCGGCTCAGAAGTAAAGAGAAGACGGGCATGTCCCGATGAGAAGCACGAGGACTTTCTCCAATGGTGTATGGACCTGGCGCGTACCGAGGAGGAGGCCAAACCAGAGGCCTTGGCGCATCGCACGCTGGGTATTCTGAGTATGGCCGTTGTACACACCACAGCCATGGCTACCACCCATATGCTTTTCGACGTGATCTCCCATCCCGACTTACTGGAGAGCCTTCGGGACGAGCAGAAACAGGTACTACCACAGGGCTGGTCTGGCATCGATCAAAAGGCGATGCTCGAGATGAGACACCTGGACAGCTTGATGAGAGAGTCACAGCGTTTCAACCCAGTCGGGGAGTGTAAGTCCTACTTTTATCCTTGAAAACCTTTCAAAACGAAATCTGATGAGAGTGGCAGTCACCTTTCGACGCGTCGTTCGAAAGCCAATCGCACTATCAGACGGCTACAAGCTGCTTCCAGGTCAGCAGATTGGTGTACCGGCCAGAAACATCAACATGGACAACGATATCATCGTTTCCGCGGAAGCCTGGGACCCGTCAAGATGGGCGCACGAGAAACAGGCCTCGGCGTCGTTTGCCCACAGCAGCGCAACAAACATGCACTTTGGGCTTGGACGATACGCCTGCCCGGGACGGTTCTTTGCCGCCGTGAGTTTTCCATGATAACTTGCTTCGTGGTTCATCTTTCTGATCCTATCTTGGCTCGCACAGTACATGATCAAGGCTATTACTAGCCGACTTTTGCTCGAATACGAGTTCAAGCTTGAAGACGGCTCGGGACATTGTCGCCCGCCCAACATCATCTCTGGGGACAAGATTCTCCCGAATCCGAAAGCTATTGTGCTATTTCGTCGCCGGGAAGCTTGACTAGACTTTTATTCACTTTTAAATGCGGAGAACTAGACGGTAACCTGCAGACGGGGAGACATGGTATAATTGGGTTCAATGTTGACAGTCGTGTCAGGCTGTTTATGGTACACAGCGAATTTGCATAGTAGACTCACGAGATTGACAAATAGTTGCAACTCAAACAGTGCCAAGTGAATTTCTCAAAATTGTACAGGCAGGCCAATTACCTTCGCAGGAAATGCTGGCCCCCGTAACTCTATGGACAAGCATGTGCTTGACCTCTCAAGACGGTCAACCTCTAGCATCACATGTAGTATCGTAACTAAGAGTACATGTAGCAACAAAACACCTTTGCGCATACGGAGCCGAAAACAATGCGTCCTCCTTCAACCCACAACTTTCAAGAATGAGATCACTACGCAGGAGTCCCAGTAGAATGGGGTTGTCTTTCCAATTATTCCTGCATGCGCAGGGGCGTAGTAGATGGATCCGAGAATCGACGTGTTGCCCTGAGCTTGAGGTGACATGTAATATATCGACGCTCATCGAACCAGGCAACATGCAGCATCTGAAGTTCAGGGCTTCTGGTGCATATGATCAGCCGCTGCGGGACGACCCAAGACTCTCAATGGGATTCATTGGAGCCGAGGATCGATGCATGGCAACGGCATCACCCGCGGAACGACTGTTGTACTGTACATGCAGTGCATTCAAGATAGCACTCTGACGGACCATCTCGGAGATTCCCCGAGTCTCTTCCCGAGTTTCAGGCCTGTCTTTGATCCGAGTTTCATCACTTACTCTACTGTACGGTATCTTCATTGCGGCAATGCAACTGTGAAAGTCCTCTCGCTCTTCGCAATCAACGTTCGTTAATCGCATCGGGAACTAAGCTGAAAGCTCTCGTGTAACAGGAGTAAGGGAAGTTCGGTACCGCGATTCTTGACTGCCACCGACGCAAGATATTGCAAAGTTGGTGCCGAACTCCCGGGGCACTGAGGTATCGAGTTATCGGTTCCTCAGTTCAGTCACAATCTACATACGGTGCCTTGACCATTCGTAGATCCAGTCCAGAATGGTCTGCATCCTGTGCGTAAGAATAGCAATTCATCAAAGGGAATAGCTCAGTGTTCAATATTGCTGAATTTCTTCACCCTGGAGTCATTCAGAGCCTTGCGGATCCTGGCGGATGGGCGTCACTCTTCGAACATGAAATCACGAAGACTACTGTACATACTACACGCAACTTGCGAAGATATCCCCGATAAGACCATGACTGTTGGTGATGAACTCTAAGAAATAATATCTTGTTAGTTTCCTTGTCTTTGGCCTAAAGTGCCGACGAGATTGAAGTCTTGCAGCCACCAAGGTCAGCTCCATGGAAGCGAGCATCGGTTTACGGGGCGCGGCGAGACCGAATACCTGCGCCTCAAATTGACGAATATGATCGTCATGAAAGCAGACTGGTGCACCCTCTCTGTAAGCTGCAGACAGGCAGACGCGACAAGTCGGGCCTCCCATTCCGGTCCTCTGCAGAGCTCTCCGGGATCCGGCCCCGTACCCCGTGCCGTGAACGCCGTTCCATCATTGGCTTCTCCGACTGATATTGTGTGCAGTACCATAGTATATTGTGCTTCCCAGAATACCAAAGAGCTGATTCGCATTCTTGACAACTCCTCTAATCCTCCATTTTTGACTTTTGGCGGTTTCATGACATCTGCTCCCACGTCAACATTGTCGTTCCCAGGCTCGAAACGTATATACTCCAAACATGGCAGACATAACTACCACACTTCAGAAACAGGACGGGGTGACTGACCCAGCAGACGTGGAGTATTGGCGACGCCATTGCGAACCTGTCCTCAAGTCTCTCCTCAAGTCTTCGGGAAGCTACACCGAAGAGGAGCAAGAGGCCCAACTCCGCATTCTATCCGACCATGTGCTCCCGAACCTGGGCCCGCGCCCAGCAAAGGCTCACACGGCGTCTTGGATCACGCAGAGCAGATCGCCCTTTCAGCCACAAGTCAACTTTACACTAGATGCTCCCTGTGTGCGCTACTGCTGGGAGCCCCTGGGTCCTCATGGCGGTAGCGAGAGCGATCCCTACGCGGTCGAGGCGGCTAGGAGCATCATCTCGTCTCTGGCCGAGTCGTTTGGGTTCTACTCGCAGTGGAACAATACCGTTCTTGACGCCTTTGCGCCTTCTCTCGACGAGGTCTACAAGGTTCGCGATATGCTACCGGGCTGGCTCGCAGCGCAGATGCCCCCGGGCGTCGAGCCTCCTCCCGTCGATCGCCTGCCCTTTTGCTTCGTGGCCTTTGAGCTCAAGGGCAAAAAGGCGACCGTCAAGACTTACTACAACCCCAAGACCAGGGAGCTCTCTGGTGGCGTTTCGGCAACCGACTTGACATGGGAGCTTCTTGACAAGCTGAAGCCCTCGCTCAACCCCAGTTCCGTCGCCGCAGTCAAAGAGTTGAGTTCCCATCTTTGAGTTTCCTGTCCTAGATGGATTCACTTAACATGCTTACACTGGACAAGATTCCTATCGCGTCGGGAGATTCCGTCTGCCATTGAGATCGTCGGCGTCGACTGCTGCAACGAGGCAGGCCTCGCGGACGCGCGCATCAAGCTCTACGTCCACACGAGGAGCAACTCCTTTGAGACGCTGCGCGACTACGTGACCCTGGGCGGCCGCATCCAAGACGAGGCGACGCTCAAGGGACTCGAGCTCCTGCACAGCGTCTGGCACCTGCTCCTGCAACAACCCGAGGCCGCTGCCGACGACAAGTCCGAAGCACCCTTTAGCGACGGCAACGCCTTCTACCAGAAGCTCTACTTTAGCTTCGAGCTGCGGCCCAGCAAGGAGCTCCCCGAGGTCAAGACGTACATCCCCACATGGCACTACGTGCGTAGCGACGAGGAGACGGTCCAGAACTACGAAGAGGTCTTTCGCCTTTGCGGCCAGAAATGGGGCCACGACGGGTACTACAGAAAGATCTTTGAGGATGCCTTGTGAGTGCCCCCTCCCAAGTTGAGGACTTTTGGCTTTTTGCTCTGCGGTGAGATTTTGCGAGCTGACTGTCTTGATTCTGCAGTGGACCGGCAAAGCATGACCGCAAAGTGCCCATTCATTGCGACGCGTCAGTCTTGTATTCGGAGAAGAAGGGGCTCTATCAGTCTCTCTACTATAGCCCGGTCTTGGAGCCAGAGGAGTAGATGTTGCGAGTAGTTCAAAGTTTTAAACATAGATACTATTTTGTTGATAAAAGCCCGCTTTCAAGTGTCTCTGCCCGTCGAATCTCTTATTGTATAGGACATGACATCGTTGCTTGATAACACGAGCCTTTTGCTCAGGGTAAACCACGAGTCGTGGCATCTACAAACGACTGTGAGATTACCGCGTCAAATGCCAGGACCATTGAAGCCTTGTTCAAGGCGTATGCTCGGCGGACATGCCTAGAGCATGTAGATGAACTGAAGCCTCACTCTTCTCGGACAGAACCGGTTTGTACCGCCGACTACGCGCCGTATAGCGGACTCAAACGGACTGAAGTGCTCTCTGACGTCAAGGGCCAAGGATTACACAAGGTAATATAAGTTCACATGCCTTACCGAGTTACCGGTCGCAGCATTGATGGCTTCCCCGAGTTGTCCAAGCACCAGCTGCCGTCGCAACATGCAGAAGAAAAGTGACAAGTTCAGCATAAGTCATGCTGTATCTCAACCCCTTTTCGCTAACTCTTGTCTCCGCATGCTTGTCATGCCTCGATACGCCGTCTTCGTTCTGCCAATCCGGAGCTCAGTCCGGTCATATCCGGCGCGTTGCGGCTATCCCGGCCGACGATCTGCCCGTCCAGACCGAACACGATCGCTGCCACAGACCCCAGCTGCTTCGTCCAGACCGATCACGATCGCTGCCACAGACCCCAGCTGCTTCGTCTAGACTGAACACGATCGCCGCCACAGACCCCAGCTGCTTCGTCTAGACTGAACACGATTGCCTCCATAGACCCCAGCTGCTGCCATAAAGGCCCCTAGCGAGAATTCTCAGCTTTATATGAGACCTCGTCTGCATCTAGCGAGGTAGGCGAGTCCCTCTTTCTGGGTAGGCGCATACGGGCTTCGGGGTTTCCCGGAATACCGTTTGACGACTGTCATTTCGTCATCGATAGACCATCCTGCTTGTCGGCTATTGCATGTATACTCCTCAAGACCTCTCGATTGAACCTGTAACAAGGTATTTGCGTGCGAGGCGGACCTTTAGGCTTGAAGCTCTGGCGCCATGGACAACAACACGGCGACGGTTGTGCCTGGCGAGGCAATCGCCAGGAGCTTGTTGATGATTCCCGATGGGCTTCCTTGGAAGCGACTGCTCCTTGCTCTCTTTGTTGTCACCATGGGTACATTGGTCTATTTCCCCAAGACCAAGTCAGATGGTTTTGCGGCGCCGTTCGCTGGGTATCGATTCTCGTGGGAGCCCGGCTTCCTCGCTCGCATGCGCTACACGATACGTGCCCCGAAGATCATCGAAGAAGGATATTCCAAGGTCCGCAGCCTCGAAACTCTTTGAGCAACTAGTAACTTGCTGATTTTGAATTGCTCGCAGTGGAGTGATTCGACGTACCGGATTTCGAGGACAGACGGCGACGTTGTAGTGATTCCGCGCAAATACCTCGACGAACTGCACAATGCGGCGCCCAAGAGATTGAGTTCCATCCAGGGACTGATAAAGGTGCGCGAATAACTATGGTAGCAAATCCATGTTGTGGCTGATGCTTGCATTTGGTAGAACTTTGGCGGCGAGTATAGCGGAATCACGCCCCTGGGAGAGAGCGAGATTGGGACGCGAGCGTTGCAGGTAAGCTCCCAGCAACAAGGATCCAATAACCCGGTGAACTAAAGGTTGTTGACCTTGTCCAGTCGAGAATAACACCTAGACTCGCTCAATCAACAGGCGAGTTGAGAGAGGAGCTGGAATATGCCATGGACAAGGTGATGCCCGAGTGCAAAGGTTCGTTCACCTCAGGGGGGGAGAAGCCTGCTGGTAGATACTAAGGACCGGAATTTTTGCAGACTGGACAACCGTCTCGATTCAGCCCTTGATGCTGAAGCTCTTGGAGCGAATGACGCATCGCATCTTCCTCGGCCTTCCTCTGTGCCGCAACGAGGAGTGGATCGACGCCGCACATAGGCACGCGCACAATGGTGAGTCCCTTCTTTGTTGCGATGCTCTCCCCCCCTGGAAGATCCATGTGGCTAAGAAGCTGTAGTCACTCTGACACAAATCTCGATGCGGCTCGTTCCTCATTGTATCCGGCCCCTGCTCAACCTTGTCATGCCGCCCGCGCATCGGTATAGAGCCGCGGAGCGGGACGGCGCGAGGATCCTGACTCCAGAGGTCGAGCGTCGACGGCGCTTGCAAGAGTCTGACCCGGGCTACGAGAAGCCGCATGATTTGCTGCAGGCAATGATGGACCTCTCCACGCCGGGCGACAAGAGCTCGGAGCCGGAGAACCTGGCGCGCCGGCAGCTGCTCTTGTCTGCCGTCGCGGGCCACAGCGCCGCAGCGGCGGGCAGTCATGCGGTGTTTGACCTTAGTGCTCGGCCAGAGTACGTCGAGATCCTGCGCGAAGAAGTCGTCGAGGTCTTGAAGGAGGATGGCGGGGAGTGGAAGAAGCATACGCTCGGAAAGCTGTGGAAGTTGGACAGCTTCCTCAGGGAGTAAGTTGTTGCCTTGCATAAGCAACCAACTCAACTGACTGTCGTCGTTATAGATCTCAGAGGGTGAATCCACCAAGCTTGCGTAAGTGAAGCCTCATCATCATCATCTCGGGAGGTTCCAGAGAGGGGGGAGAGAGTGGGCTAACAGAGAGGAACAAAACAAGTCGGCTTCCACCGCATCGTCCAAGACCCAGAGGGCATCACGCTCCACGACGGCGTCCGGCTCCCTCCCGGCGCGCACATCTGCATCACGCCGGCATCCTTCACCGACGACGCGTCCATCGTGCCGCGGGCAGACGAGTTCGACGGCCTGCGGTACTACGAGCGGCGCAGGCGCGACGGCGGCGCCGAGGCGGCCAGGCACCAGCACGCGACCGTCGACCGCGACCACATGCACTTTGGCTACGGCACCTGGTCCTGCCCCGGCAGGTTCCTGGCGTCGGCCGAGCTCAAGCTGATCCTCGCCGAGCTGCTGCTGGGGTACGAGCTCCGGTATCCAGAGGGCAAGGCGAGGCCGGTGAATGGCAGCATCGAGGAATTTCCGTTTGTGAATCCCGAAACGCCGCTGCTGATACGGCGTCGGGCTCAAGTTGTGTAGGGTTTTCTGGTAATATGTTGGAGGGATTCATGTTTCATGTCGAGTCTAATATTGCATTGGTGTCATGAGGCGTGGGTAAAAGAGACTGACAGTTTGGGAAGAAGGGGTTACTAGGGTAAAGATGAAGCTTGAATATTAGCTCATAATTCACTGCGCTTTTTCCCAACGTTGCAGCATATCCCAGGAAAAAACGCCTCTCGAATTCTTTCACCTCGCTCGACTTGCCTCGTCTTCAACTTGAAACCCAGGTTGTCAGCAGCAGCAGCATCCACACTCTGCCATCATCGCGGCATCGTCCGCCGTTGTCAGATCAGAGTCCCCATGTGGGGTCGATGAATCATCAGCAAGCCTGCCCGTGAGAGATTCTTCAACAACCGCGCATCTAATTCCTCCTAAGCCTGGTTGGCAGTATATCGACATCGTCCATCGTTTCCCCGGAATACAATTTACTTTGAATCCTCGACCTTGTGAGCTCATTCACCGACGTCTACTCCGTCTCTCCACGCCAGCATTAAAAGCCGCACCGGCATCCCTTCGCCGAGGCACTCATCACCACCCGACGTCACTAAAAGATGGCCTTCACAATGCACTCGCACTCTGGGCAATTCTGTCCCGGACATGCGGTAGATCAGCTCGAGGACATTATCCGCCATGCCATCTCCGTCGGTTACAAGACAATGGGCCTCACGGAGCACATGCCTCGGTACGAAGAGCGAGACCTGTATCCAGAGGAAGTGAGTGCTGTCTTCGTTCTCATCTCCATCTTCACCTTCATCTGCATCATACATTCAGGCTAATCCTCTTACCACAGAAAGACGATCCCGTCAAGAGTCTCGAGGCCCTCCCGCCACGCCACGAAGCCTACCTTACCGAGGCCCAGCGCCTTCAGGCCAAGTACGCCTCGGAGATCCAGATCCTCATCGGCTTCGAAGCCGAATTCATCCGCCCTGACTTCGCACCGCTCGTCCACCGCCTCGCCGAGCCCGCGTGCGTCGACTACTTCATCGGCTCCGTCCACCACGTCCACGGCCTGCCCATCGACTACGACGCCGCCACCTACGCCGCCGCCGTCCGCGCCGCCGGCGGTTCCGAGGAGCGCCTGTTCGAGGACTACTACGACCTCCAGCACCAGATGCTCGTCGCCCTCAGGCCCCGCGTCGTCGGCCACCTCGACCTGATTCGCCTGCTCAGCGAGCGGCCGGACCGCAACGTCCGCAACTGGGAGGGCGTCTGGGCCAGAATCGTGCGCAATCTCAAGCTGGCGGCCGAGCAGGGCGGCTTGCTCGAGTGCAACACGGCCGCACTGCGCAAGGGTCTCGACGAGCCGTACCCATGCCGCGTCATTGCCGAGGTAAGTGTCCCCCCCCCTTCACCTTTCTCATAATCGGACTTGGCCAGGCTACAGTGGACCAAAGCCTGCGTCTCGCCTGTTTGCTTCCCTTCTCCTAACGAACCCGCGGTAGGAATGGTTAAAGATGGGCGGCAAGTTCACCATGTCCGACGACAGCCACGGCATCAGCCACATCGGCACAAACTACGCTCGCGGATTGTCCTACCTCGAGAGCCTAGGCGTCGAGCAAGTCTGGACCTTCGACCGGCATCCGCCACCCGGCGTCGAGAGCTCGACAGGGACGACGCTGACGGATACACCAGTATCTATAGCCGAGTTCCGCAAGCACTTCAGCTGAAGCAACAAAGGCGCGTCAAAGTCAAGGGTATACATGAAACGACGACTCAAAGGGGGGAAGTGTAGTCTTCTTTACAATAATTAAAAAAGCCATAGGCGTTCAAGGTTGGTACAAGGGGTATCATACAGAAATCGTGTCGCCTCAAAATCCCAAGGCAACTCCCTACTCGAAAAAACAAACAACCTCAAAGGCGGTCCAACGTACACGAAAAGGGGGGTATAAACTCAAACGCCGCGCAAGTCTTCACTCTCTTTACTTCTCTGGTGTCTCGGGTACTTCCCATACCGATTCAAGACCCTGATCGGCTCCCTTTCTTGGTTGCGCCGGACTCGACGGACTGTCTGACTGTTTCTCTCCTTGTGTGTCTGGTCGCGGGGCAAATGGGATACCGGACGTGTAATGAAAGAGCCCCTGCCGCGCCTTACTCGGGCTAGGGGTCACAGCGGGCGTACCGGCCGATGGCGTTGGCACGTTGGGCGACATCCACTTTAGGGGTTCTTGACGAGAGACGGCGACGGGCGGAGGTCCTTCAGGTTGATAGGGAATGAAAACATCGCCTGCGCTATCCGTGTCTTCGATCCTGGAAGCGCGTGCAACGGTAGGAGACAACATCGGCGTCGTAGTCTGTCGGGGGTCCGGAGTCCCCATTTGTGGTGGCGAGCCTGCGTCGATCGGGTTCACAGGCGACTGCATACGGGTAGGCGACGACATGGGTTGAGCAGGCAAGACTGCTGAAGGAGCCGTCAATACTGGCAACTCCACTTCGTCGGCGGAAGCATGCGGTGGCAGGTCATCATCGGCCTGACCACTCGGACTAGGTAAAGATTCCGATCCTGTCGATGCAGCCTGATGTGGGCTACCGCTGACAGGCGACGACGTCTTTTCCGCAGCCAAGCGAGCTTTTTCTCTAGCCTCTCTCTGCGTCTTTGTAATCAGGTTGATCTTGATCTTCTTCATGCCCTTCGTAATCCCTTCGAGGGCACCGTCAAGATCAGAAGTCGAAGGACCAGGCGCGGTCGAGGGTCTAGGAATCTCAGCGGATGCTGCGCCGTTGGTTACTGGAGGGGTGGCCTTCTTGGCTCCTCTTGGTGCTTTGGCTGTCGTTTCTTTGCGAGCGCCAGCCGTTGGTCTCGTCTTCTTCACAGCCAGCTTCCCTGTGCTTTGTGTCCCAGAGCTCATCGCCGAAGCTGGCCTGTTGTCACCAAATTCCAGCAGCGCGCCGTCCTCCTGCTTCAAGGCTGACGACGTAACACTAAGACGACGACCATTCGTCTTGGTGGAAGAAGAGTCATTGGATAGTGATGAATTGGCGCGAACCGCAGCCTGTTCGTCCTCAGGTTAGAGTCATCATGTTGCACAGCTGAAAGGCGCTGGCTTACCTCGTCTCGCGGCACAATTGGGATTCCAACAGTCTTGCGACGTGATTTTATCGCTTTCTCGCCCGCCTCTTCGTCAATTGGCATCACGAGCTTCGGCTTCCGATCACGGAGTGCCATTCTCGACGTCGGTCGACTCGTTGGCTCAGGGACGGATGGCGGTATGCCCATCAAAATCGACTGGCGATCCCGTCGAGCTCTGGTAGCTTCCGCGTTCAGGTCTTCGGGCTTGCAGCTGTCCGTCTGACGACCGGACGGGATGAGGATCCTCGATAATTCATGAGCGGCAACAACCCATGACACTTCTGGGGGAGGTGGCGTGGGTGATCGCTCGATTGGTCTCGGGTTGGAAAGCCCCGATAGACTGCGGCGCATCTTCTCAGGATCGACAACCTTGGCCGTTGATGCCTGTGTAGGGGAAGAGTACGTCGGCGGCGTCATGTTGCGAGGTTTCCGAGGCGGCGATGGAGGCTGTGGTGGGTTCTCTAGCTTGTCAAGTTCGGAGCCTGCCCACCAACCAGGATCATACTCGGGAGTTGCTGGGGTCGAAGGATTTTCTCCCGGGTTAGTTGCAGCAGCGGCATCTGGTGAGAGCGTTTCCAAGGCGGGCTTCAGCTCAGCTGGCTGGCCAACAAGCCCGCTCAGATGGCTCATGACGCCAGAGCATAGAGCTCTGTCACTGTAGCCGCCCTCTAGTACACTGATGACACGGCCCTCGACATAGAGGCCCTCCTCAGCCGCGAGCTTCACGACGTCCTGACTGAGCCTGGCGTAAAAGTCCGTAGGCACATTGACCTGGTGGCGCTGCATCCCCAAGCCCTCCCATTCACTAGCGTCGAAACCGGCCGAGAAGAAAATGGCAGCCTTGGGCGTTTGCTTGAGCGCCTTGAGCCGATCGGCCTGCTGCCGGAGGTAGCTTCGTGTCTTTTCCAGTAGGATAGTGTACTTGGTCTCATACAGACGCCAGAAGTCCCGATGATCTTTCCACGATTCGAGGTGGACGTTCCAGATTGTCTGCCCGTGCGCATTGTCGATGCAAAGACTGGCGTTCTTGACCTTTTCCTCGTCGCCCATTTCGCAAGGGTAAGAGTTGATGTCGTGGATGCTGAAGTAGCCTATCGATGTCTTTTTCCAGGCGGAGGCGTTCTTGGGCGCTGTGAGGGCGCGCGTATTATGCTGCCAGGTAATAGCCTGGGAGCCGTCTCCGTGGTGCAGATCAAAGTCGATAATAGCCGCGTGAGTGAGTCCGTGGGTGAGCGCGGCGTGCATGATGCCAACGTGAACGTTGTTAACCCAGCAAAAGCCAGAAGGGTGCGATGCCGAGCAATGATGTCCTGGCGGACGAACCCCGACAAAAGCTCGCCGATAGCCAGTGGTAAAGACTGCATCCACAGCTTCGCAGACAGCACCAAGTGCACCCTCGATGGCGTTCAGGGACTCGGAGCAGAGGTACAGGTCGCCTTCGTGGAACTTGACCGGTGGCTCTGCGTCGGGACCCCGATTCATGTCCGGCCGCTGGAGCTCCTTGCTGCCCATTGCGAGCTTAGACTCGGCAGCGTCGCACATGAGCTTGAGCTCCTCCATCCACTTGTTACCGTGGACATTGGTCACTGCGGCAGATGTCAGGGGCAATCGCCGCTCTGTCTTGCGAATGCGAAAGGGGATGCTCGATAGCGCCGCCGCATTCGACTCTGGCTGAATCGGCGAACTTCCGTCAATGTGTCGTCCTCCCAAACGTACGTATGCCGTTGAAATGCCTAGCACGCTGGCCTTGATCCGTTCTGGTCTCTCGACGATTGTGCTTAGTGCGTTGCGCGAGGTGCGTGGTCGGGAGAATCGGTGCCCATACACGGCATCATTGAGGACAACAATCGTGTCCGTCGACAGCTTGGATTCAAGTCCATGATGAACCTCGAGCTCGGTCTGGAAATGATTCTTGGCCAGCGAGTGGGCCGTCGGCCGCGGCTTCTCTTCCTCTTGCGATGGCAGAGGCGCAGACTTTGGCGCGTTGGAAAAGAGCTGAGCGGAACTCGACCTTCGCGACGCCGACTGCAGCGAATTCAATGAGGCTTTGCGAATAAGAGGCGGCGTGCCGGCACGCGAGGCGCGGGCATCTCTGCTGTGGGACGGACTGCGGGACGAGAGGCGCGGGCGAACGGATGCAGTAGACGAACGCCGCGAAGGTGGCGGCTGCAAGGGCGAGGAGGCCGTCTGAACGCGCGGGGACCTGTTGGTTTTGTCGGGCTGCTTGGTCAGAGACAGCTCGCGAAGAGATTGGGTGAGACGGGCGTCGTCATCGTCGTCATCTTTGGCTACGCTGGCTGCCGAGAGGCGCCGCGTTGCTTGAGCAGGGGACAGCATGTGGACTCAGGGTGCGATTGAGCATGGGAGAGCTGAGCCTAGCCGGCAAATGTTGGGACTCCCGATGTTGAACGTGAGAAAATTATGTCGTCGTGCAATACAAGTCCAGGGACAATGAAATGATTGCGTGGTGTTTTGCGGTGAGCTCTCGGTCACGAGGTGTGGCGGGCGTGCATAAACAAATAAGTCAAGTGTAACTGGACATTTCACCAGACGCCAGCCAAAATCGAGGGTCCTCGCTATCTGTCTTGTGTCCCCTTGACTCGGTGCAACAGCATTTAATTTAGCGCGTTCACCCTGGACGCGTTCACGTGATAGTCTTTCCCCTTTTCCCTCCCCCCTCGACGCGAATTTCCAAAGAACTGTTCATGGATGGTGGATGGACCCTTGAGAATGATGGTATGATGGAGATGGTGATGGTGATTTTTTTCTACATGCAACAATCGTTTTGCTTAGCGTTTCTTTGCGTCATGCACAGACTTGAAGATGGCATCCGTCTAGTCGATGCTGGGGAAAGCGCGTAAAGTTGACCAGCTAAATGTAGCAGAATGGAGACATGCCCCTAATTAGCGTCTGCCAGGTCCTTGTTTGTTTACCATCGACAATTTGTACCGTTTATTCAGTGACAGTCTAATAAGGTAGTTCCAAATCTCATACACAGACGACAACTCTTGATCACATAAAATCATTTACCACTCAAGTCAACCCTCATCCAAAAGAGTTCGCTTCTTGTGTGTGTGTTGCGCACTCAAGCTCATCTTATCGACGCAAAGTGACGTAAGCACCAAATTCAGAAGGGTGTGGTCAGACGGAATTCATTCGATCAACCCTTTCGTGTTGACGTCAGTGACCGGTCAATTGATTACTAGAGATGCGCGTTGCCCACGTGCGCTTCGACCCTGAGACTCTCGCGACACTAAGTCTCTCGTTGGACAGCTGCAGTGTTTCACGAGTGCCGGCGGTAGTTGGTCGACCTGCTCCAAGTGTGCAGACGAGTGGCATTCGGGAACTAATGCAGCCTGAACCGACCCATCATTATCTGTCACCGATGCCTTGACATCTCATGAAGCAACTCGAAGAAGTAGCTGGCCATGGACAGAGAAAAGGCATTCCAGTATGTCATTCGACACTTTAATGCTGGTCGATTCCACTCGTGTCATATTTGACAGTCAGAATTGGGACCGGGAGTTGAGGGCGGGCCTTTAAATTTGCATCGACCATTTGGCCTATCAGTTACTGCCAGCGACAGTCAAGGCGATGAGAAATCAAGGGTCTCCGTACCTTTCTTCGGAGACAAGTCGCACCTTGCTGGCCGTTCTATCGATAATTCATTCAGCATTCACTTCACGCAATGAGACATCCGTCTATTCAGTCATCAAGTCTACCCCTACGCCTTTCAGCGCCTCGACCGCCCACTCGGGATAGTCTGTCTTGCTGCTATACAAGCCCGCGAAGAATCCACGAATGTAAGCTGGAAGTCTGTCCTCGATAATGGACAATCGCATCTCCCTCATCAAGTTGAGCTGATACCACACATTGTGGATCGTCAAGAGATGCGCAGCGACCGTCTCCTTGGAGGCGTTGTGGTGGACAAAAGCCCGCGTAATGCCCATTCCCCCATCACCCGTCCTGCAGCACGTGCATCCGCAGTCGGGCTCAATGGGACCAAAGTCGTTTGCGTACCTGGCGTTCTTCAAGTTAAGCACGCCGTTCTTTGTGATTGCGTTGCCGAACCTGGCCGTCCGCGTTGGCCACACGCAGTCAAACATGTCCGCACCCAACGCGACGCTGACCACGAGATCTTCGGGATATCCGATTCCCATGACGTACCGCGGCTTCAGGTCTGGGAGCAGGGCCGTGCATGTTGCGACGACGCGACAGTAGTCGGTCTTTGCCTCTCCTCCGCTGAGCCCGCCGATGGCGATGCCAGGCGTATTCCGCGCCAACATTGCTTCGGTGCATTCACGTCGCATCTCGAGGTCCAACCCTCCCTGAATAATGCAAAATAGGTTCTGCGTCTCTGGCTTTTTGTGTGCGGATATGCACCTGTCGAGCCAGCGCACGCTTCGCTCCATGGCCTCGCGCATCCGTGCCTTGTCTGGAGACGTCGTGACGAGCACATCATCAAGTTGCATCATGATGTCGCTGCCGATGGAGTTTTGCAGAGAAATGGAATGCTCGGGCGTAAGGAGCATAGGTGATCCATCATGAGGGCTAAGAAAACGTACACCTTCTTCCGTGACCTTGGCCAGCTTGAGAAGGCTCACCATCTGGAAGCTGCCTCATAATTAGCCCTTGAGCCGGTGCAAAAACGCCTTGTGAGATGCCTACCCTCCGCTGTCTGTGAGTATGTTGTGATTCCACCCTTGAAACTTGTGTGCCCCGCCTATAGCGTCCAGCACTTGTTGCCCGGGCTTCAGGCCAAGATGATATGTGTTGTTGAGGCATAGGACACAGCTCGTCTCCTCGAGTTGCTGAGGAGTGATGCCTTTTAGGGACGCCTGCGTCGCCACAGGCATGAAGATGGGGAGTTGAACAGGGCCATGAGGGAGTGTGAGAATAGACGCTCGCGCTCTCGTCGTCTACGTCTCAGCGAAAGGGGCGGGTTAATAACTTGAAGCGTTCAGCTGGATCAACGCCGTTGCGCCAAAATCTTGTTGAAAGTTGAAACTCACCGAGCATTTGGCGACAAGTTCAAAGGTAAGCGCTGGCGACGTCCATATATTAGAGACCATTCTGGCAGCGCTGGACATGCTCCTCCGAGTCTCTAGTCTCAAATCGTCAAAGCAAAATTGAACAAGCGAAGGGAAGAAAGAAAATTCTCACGAGTGTCTAGATTGCGAAGTCTAGGTTACGTAGCAGCGCTTTGAAGATTTCAGTGAGGCAATTGGCGCCGCGCTCAATCTCTCGCTGGAGCTGGGGTACGTACTCGAGCGGTGCGGCCACCCGGCTCTTTCCCGGCTTATTGCAGCCGTCGGCTTCAATATTCTTTCGCGACAGCTTCAAAGAACGATTTCCCACGACAGCTCCAGTCAACCCTCCCCGACACCCAAAGCGCCACGAGTCGCCGGGGCTTCCGGCATTGAAGGCGCGCACCTAGCCTTCGAAAAGGCCCCCCGGAGTCGCAATGGGGTCTCGCGCCGTTACGCCCGGAGGGGCTCTGTTGAGAACATCTCGCATGTTCTCCATCCCCAAGCCGCTCCCCGAACCTCAGTCAATCGATCACCTCATTGGTGAACACAAGTCAGACACGGCGACTAGAGCTTACCCTCAGCATCAAGTTTTGGCATCGCCTTTCTCGTCTCGCGAAAAGGGCGACTGGGGCCTTAAGCGACCGTTTCCTCTCAAGACGACCCTGGCGACGTCTACACCCTTCATCCGAGTTAAGCAGATCGATACTGTAGAGTCCATCACCGACTTTGCCTCGGGCTCCGATAGCGCACTGTCCTTGGAGAAGTTTCGCGAGATGCGCGTGGCCATGTCAGTACCTCGCACGCAAGAATCCGAGTACGGCAGCAGCAGGCTTTGGTCGACGTCGGTGTTCGAAGAAAAGATGGACTTTACAGACCTCGACAATCAGCCTCGAGACGAGTCAACGAACAAGAAGCGCTGGAAGTTCCAAGGTCCCTGGCTAGCCAGGATGACGCAGGGCGCATTCAACGAATACCTCGCGAAAAAGGTCCGGCCGAGGCGGGACCAATTCCGACAACTGCTTCGAGAGAAGCTCGCGAAGCAGCTAACTGCCTCTGCAAACAGCGAGGCAATGGATCAGGGCCAGCCGCCGGAGCCAGCGATCAAGCCTGAAGATATCAGCCAAGCACAGTTCGCAGATTATGTGCGATCGCTACGAGACAACCGTATCCTCTTGTACGATATCCTCTCACAGTTCCTAGACATGGCACCGATAGGACATCCTGCGATGAACATTGTCAAGTCAGTGGTGGAGAAGCCAAGGGGCTCGCAGAAAGAGCTGTCCAGTCCCTACGAAAAGACTGGTCCTCCCCGTGGCCATCCTTCCGCGGGCATTGGCTATCTACGGACCAACGCCTACATGGAGAATCACCCTGTCTACGGACCGCAGGCGCTGCGGGCGCCTGTTCAGGCTCGTGTAGTGAGTCCCCGGCGGGACATGGCGCCGGCTAAGCTCGGTGTGGGCGGTTTCGTGGCATACGTTCCCGACGGCGACAATGAGTTCAACCTTCGGCACGGAGCACGGGCTGGATCTTCCAGGTCCATGCTCGCTGGCATCTCTTACTTGGATACCACGACGGTCGGTGGAGCCAAGGCGTTTGTTGATCCCAAGACGGCCACGGTCGACCCCAGCGGCAGGGTGGTCCTGGCATTGAAGGAGACCAAGGAAGATGCCAAGCTCATCTCTTTGGAGAGCAAGGGCGCAGCCGAGGTGTATACGGACGGCCCGATGCAGAGGTCGCTGCTGAAGTCCGTTTCCGAGGAAGATTCGGCAGAGAGTGGCAGCTCCAGTAAGTGGCGTATGGATCGCGTGGCTGATGCCATTCTCGATGACTTTCTCCCTCCGAGGGAGCAGTCCATGACGCCGGACGAAGTTCCGCAAGAGACGCAGCAGGACCAGGGAGGCCAGGACGACTCTAGCGGTGGCAATCAATGACCCGACTGAGTGGTTAATGCCGCACCACAAGCGCTGTTGTCTCAAGTGTAGCTAGATCTCACTCCCAATCCTCATGTCGCCGCATATCGTACACGCAGCAATTAGCGAAGCGTATGGCACCGGGGAATATGTATGAATAGACATTGTACATTTCAAGTCATATCTGAGGAAAAATATGAGGCTCTTCCTGCTCTCCATACCTCGAAGCCATTTATCTCTGCGGTCTGCAAGACGCTTTGCGCTTCATTTTCATGATGTCGATATCCAATATCCAGACGATCGATCATTCGGCGGCATGTCACAGCTCCTGATTACCTAAGCGCTGTGATAACAAGCCCCCAAGCACTTTGCCGGCTTAACGCGTATCACGTGCCACAGCTCATTCCGAGCCCTAATGCAAACCGTGGGCGCCCCACTCGTAATCGCAGAGCGCCAATCCACCAAAATTTCCAATCCCCCGATAGCTGGTTCTCTCGTCGGAGAGTGCACAACCCGTCAACGCCCATCTCGCCCAACCCGTCGATAACCAGACCAGCCAAAACACCGCCAAAATGGGTCGCGTTCGTACCAAGACCGTTAAGAAGTCCGCCAAGGTCATCATTGAGCGGTACTACCCCAAGCTCACCCTCGACTTCGAGACCAACAAGCGCATCTGCGATGAGATTGCCATCATCGCCTCCAAGCGCCTGCGCAACAAGGTCAGTGCCTGATCCGGCGACAGCAAAAACAAAAGTGGCTGGCGAAAGGAATCATATGAGAATGGCGAGAGACTGACTGTTGGTGTTTTTGTCGCTTTTGTAGATTGCCGGATACACCACCCATCTCATGAAGCGTATCCAGCGCGGTCCCGTTCGCGGCATCTCCTTCAAGCTTCAGGAGGAGGAGCGTGAGCGCAAGGATCAGTACGTCCCCGAGGTCTCGGCCCTCGACTTCACCCAGAACTCGGAGAGCGGCCAGCTCGACGTCGACGGCGAGACCAAGGACCTGCTCAAGCACCTCGGCGTACGTAACGAACCTCACCCCGATCTACATGACCTAAACCCGCGCGACGCGCTCACGCACGGAAAAATACTAACTTGCGAGCGCACAGTTCGACTCCATCCCCGTCAACGTTGTTGCCGTCACTCAGGCTCAGGTCCCCGAGCGCGGTGGCCGGAGATTCGGCGACCGTCGCCGCGACTAAACGAAAAATCGAACGTGGATTATCGGGTCTTGGGCATCGGGCATGGGTTCTGCTACGCGGCGTCTCTGGACGGTAGTGAGTGCATAGATCTCAAAGAAAGATCTCGTTTTCCCCCACAAGGTGTCGCCGATTCTCCAGATGTCTCTTCTGGAGATGACGCTTGATTGCCAAAAACCCGCTTCCCCCAATGCCTACTGCTTGGTGAACTACGCTCGGCGGCATGTACGCCGTGCACACGCCCGTTGTGTGGACGCACTCACGCAGCACGAGGTGTCGAAAGCGTGATACGTGCGAGTGGTATCTTTTGTGATTTCTCAGGGTATCTGATGACCATATCTATGGTCGGACAAAGCTACGATCCGCCTATGCAAACGCCGACGTCGAAAGGAAGGTTACACTCAAAGTTGGGGAATCCTGATGCGCTGTCAGTCTGGCCGGCGTGGTCGGAAGGGCAGCTGCGTCTTGTGGCCTTCGACGAGCAAGTGGCTGCCCTGTTGCACCTCGGGCTGTGACGCCTCCAGATTGGGCGCTCCCGTGTCCTTTTCCGTAATCGTAACCTTGACCTTGGTGGGATCTCGCGGCGTCCCACGCTGGCCTCGCTCCAGCGCGAGTGCGGCCGCATCGCGGGCAGCTTGTCTCTGGTCCTCGAGCTGCGCCTCTCCCGCTTTGCGTGTGACGCGGTCTGCTTCTGTCTCGTTTGTGTTCTCATCGAGTAGCTCAATCTGTATATCCGGGATGCCGGCACGCTCCCACGCGGCCGTCTCGTTGAGCTGGACCTTGACGAAGAGGGCGCGGCGGGCGCAACTGGCCGAGCACCACATCTCAATGTCCTTACGCCGCACAATGTCGCCTGCGCTCGTAATCTTCCACTCGCCGCCGGCGCCCGCGTTCCGCCGGGGCTTCGCGCAAAGCACGTATCCGCACAGGCCGTTGACGTTGCGCTCCTCGATCAGGTCGCCGTAGTCCGAAGGTTGAAAGAGCCGGACGTGCGTCTTGAAGCCCGAGACATCGGACGGGGCAGGGCTCGAGGCCGAGTACGCGGCGGACCGAGTGAGCGGGTACTCGGAGAGGAGGATGAGGCTGTCGAGGATTTCGCTCTCGAGCTCCCGGCGCTGCTGCAGGAGCTGGGCGTGTTCGAGGGCGATCCTCTGCGCGTCGGCCGCCGGCTTCTTGGTGCTGGCGGACATTTCTGTTCTGCTTGTGTCGGATGGACTCGAGCCCGACGTGGGCTTGTCAGACTTTGTATTGAGATGCTGAAAAAGGTGATATGAGTTTTGTGTGTCGTGGAAGAAAAGGTTGAAGAGTGCTCTGACGGAACCTTGCATTTCAAGGTCGGCCCAAAATGACCCCGCTGCCGATACCCCGCCACCCGGTCGCACACAACGTAACTGCGCGTCTTAAGTTACAGTATCTACTACGAAGTAGCTCAGGGAGAACTTACAGCGACACCTTAAAGAACAAGTCGAGACAGAACTAGGAAGCATGTAATCTTCAAAGAGTCGTTCCGTGCGATGGAGTCTTTTGAAGACCTCTAGGCTAAACATTTCGTTTGTATAAGGGACGGATTCGAACCAAGATGGGTGACTTGCCGATGTGACTTGGGTATCGCAAGCTTGCAAGGTGGAGAGGACAGCCGATTACTTGCTCCAGCCGATGACTAGGCCAGTCCTCTAAGAATATTCGACGAGTTATCATCGGTCTATCTGGACACGCGTTGTTCTGCTTCTTGGTCAAAGGTAACTTATAGTTGGCTCACGTGCATCACGCCTCATGCAACTGAATGACTCAAGACGAGCGCCCTGTTCAACTCGACAAGGCTCGTCTCTCCTGGAGCAGCACCTTATGATACGGCCCTCGGAAGTAGTAGGGAAACAACAAGGCAACTGCTCACATCGACGTAGATTGGGTAACGCTTAGGTTGTTTGCTCACCCTGCATCGTACAGTCGTGTCAAGGACACGAGAGCAAGGTTCCAATGGTCACCAGTTTTACCGGTATACCTACTCTGTTTCACCACGGGCTACCTCAGGCACTCTTTTGTCATTTGAAGATTGCCGATTAAATTCATCTATAGATGCCATGTCTGTCAAGACATCGATCGAGGACATAATTCGTACTGTACGAACATATCGATTATACATAGCAACGGCCACAGATGATAAGTTACGTCTTGTGAACGCTTCCTTTTTCTCCGAGGCAAGGGATGGCCCCACGGGTTTCCAGACACGAGGCAGAGGCAGGCTTGCCGGGTCACTTCATTTCATGCCCGGACAGGCAGGAAAAAGCCACGAGCCTCGGCATAAGAGCGTGAAACGGAACTCGGCCACGGCGATTTCGCCGGGACATGATCCAGGGACGACCCAATGGGTGCAATGTGCATGAATGACGGACGTCGCGGGGACAGTGGAGGGATTGTCTCAGAAGCGCGCCCCGTCGAGTCCTGGGCGGATATTGACGCGTTAGGTTGGGTAATGGAGGCTCTTGAACCCGACGACATGCCAGAATATCATGGGACGGTTTGCATGGTGTTTTGGGCGAGTGTTGTGGCAGTTTTCATCCGATGATTTGAAGACTGGAAGACTATGTTAGACCGGGGTGCTGACGGCGCTGCGGATTGTATCTTATTCCAGCCACGGCGTGATGGATGCCTGATTCATCATGCGAACGACGAGAATACCCATTGGATCTCGATCTACTGCAGGGCATTCGTCAGACAGGAGAAACCTATGTAAAAGTAGATGTGTCGTGATGAATTCAATTTAATTTCCTCGGTGTCGGTATTCGTACAGTACAGAGGCCTGCCTTACGTTAGCAAAGTCCACCCCTTGCCTCCAAGTTAGGGCCCCCGCTGGCCCGTTGGCCCATTTGCCTTGTGCGTGTCCAATCCGTCATCCGTTGCCCATGATTGATGGTCTCCCCTCCCCCCATGGCCCCCCCTCCTCTATCCGCCCGCTGACGTCGGCGCAGTCCCTCGATTCTCCCCCACAGCTTGCTTTCCGCCAGCACACGCCTTTTTCCGCCTGGACGATCCCGCAACGCTACGTCTCACAGCCTCCCCCATACTCCACCCGGCAGCACCTGTACTGGTTGCCCGTGTACAGAGAGTCAAGTACCTGCAGCCAGTGACTCTTTTTACTCTGCTCGCCTCTTGGTCAAGTCCATTTGATTCTGCCATACTTGAGCTCTACGAGTACAATTCCAGTGAGTCGTGTCCGCAAGCAACGCCCCCTTTCCGCCTCATCCGCCTTCCCGCACCCGAGCTGGCTTTTGTCATTGTGAACATACAACGCCTTCTCATCGCACATCGTCATCTGTTTTGTCCACACGCCAGACTCGGGGGCAGGCTACCAGGCTCCCCTTGCTCCTCGGCTCCTGGCTGTCCTACAGCACTGTCCTTTGCGCCTCCTCCTCCCCCGCCCGCTTCTCGCAGGCTGACGAAGCAGCTCAAAAGCAACCGTTCCCTCCTCCTCCCCCCCGTTCGATAGGCCCCACATCCGACTGTCGACTCTCATTGCGGTCATCCTCAAGATCTCGTCTCGCCGCGACAGACGCGTCCGGGACCGTCTTCGTCGCAGCATCAGAGTTCAACCCGTCTCGCCATGGCCGTCCCATTCCGGGTCAAGGCCGTCTTCGAGTACTCGTCGGGGCATGACGAGGACCTCAACTTCCCCATCGGCCAGATCATCACCGTCACTCATCAAGAGGATGACGATTGGTACGAGGGCGAGTACGTCGACGACGATGGCGCGAAGAAGCAGGGCATCTTCCCGCGCAACTTTGTCGAGAAATACGAACCAACTGCGCCTCCTCGACCGGCAAGGGCGCGCCCCAAGAAGGAATTTGAATCAGCACAGCCGACGAGTGAAGCTGCAGCTGCTGCCCCTACCTTTACCGCCGGTCCGAGTCACGAAGAACCGCCACGATCAAAGCCAGAAGAGCCCGAGATTGAGCAGGCAGACGAGCCGTTACGAAATAAGTCCCTCGATGACCAAGTGTCGCCCACGACGATTGCGCCAGCCCCAACCAAGCCCGTGGCACCCGCACCCGCACCCACACCCGCATCTCCTCCGCGCTCCAGCAGCGTAGCCGAGGCGAAAGCTCCGGTCATCTCCAATGCCGCTTCGACGGCCAAGCCGAAGCCGGCCGCTCCCCCCGTGTCCGAGAAGCCCACCGGCAATTCGTTCAAAGATCGCATTGCGGCGTTTAATAAACCTGCCGCACCACCCGTCGCGCCCTTTAAGCCCGGTGGACTCGGCGGGAGTGGCGGCAGCGCAAGCTTTATCAAGAAGCCATTTGTTGCTCCGCCGCCCAGTCGTAACGCCTACGTACCCCCGCCGAGAGAGCCACCCGCTGTCTCGAGCTACAAGCGCGAGGAGGATCCGGAGATTAAGGAGAGGGAAGCCGTAAACCATGAACAAGCCGAAAAGGCCGGCTTGTTGCCGACGGAGCATGCCCAAGAAGGCGGAGATGCGGACCAGCCCAAGCCCACCAGCCTTAAGGAGCGCATCGCACTGCTCCAGCAACAGCAAATGGAGCAGTCGCAGCGTCATGCCGAAGCTGCAGCCAAGAAAGACAAGCCCAAGAAGCCGCCCAAAAAGCGCACCGAATCGGCGGGTCAAGCAGATGCCCCTTCAGGTGTGATTGAGCCAGAGGCGCCTGTTCCTTCTATCGAGCGCAGGGACACCGAAGAGACGGGCACGAGGACGTCGACTGATGAGGTGCACCCTGTGCGAGCACCCCTACCTCCGCGGCGCAAGTCCTCCAAGGGTCCCGCTGCTGAGCTTGTACACGATGGAAACGATGCCGACATGTCCGGTGCGGGAGACACTACTGAAGGACATGATGACACCACTGAACGAGAAGACAGCGACGAGACGTCCAAGCGCCTCGCTCGATTGCAATCGCTCTCGACATCCTCGGCTGCCGCTAGGGATGACGTCGTGGAAGGAGTAGAGGATGTTAACGAGGAAGAGGAGGAAGAAGAGGAAGAAGTGGACCCCGAAGTCAAGCGCAAGGAGGAACTACGTGCCAGAATGGCGAAAATGAGTGGTGGAATGGGATTTCACGGCATGTTTGGAGGACCGATGCCGCCGACTGCCATGCCCCCTTCCAAGAAAAAGGCAGCCAAAGCCGAAGCCTCGTCAGCAGCTGCCGAGGAGACGAGTCCCATCTCCCGCGCTGCGCCTCCGATCCCTACGCCCATGGCCTTACCGGGCATGGGCACTTCGCGGCCTTCTGGCGAGATCAAGCGTGAGGAAGAGGAAGAGGTCTCCTTGCCGTCGAGGGCTGCGCCTCCGCCAGTGCCGTCTAGAGCACCTGAGGAGGAGTATTCAAGTCATGTGGATGAAGGAGATGTCACGACACCTCCTGCAGTTCCATTGGAGTTCGCCTGTAAGTTTCTGTTATCGCGGCATCTTCTCCTTGCGCACGACTAATCGAAACAGCTCCACGTCGTGACATTAGCGGACCACCTCCCGTGCCTGGTAACCGACCTGCACCTCCACCCGTTCCTTCAGATAGTGCGTACAGAATCCTTGTGTCTCGTCCATTTTGGCAGTCTACTGATACCGGCTAGGCCGCCCTCGACCGCTAGGAGCGACCGCCGACCTCAAATCGGCTTCGGACGGTTCAGTGTCTGACGACGAGCTTTCTGCGGGGGCGCGAGAAGTGGATGTTCGCAATACCAGCGTCGCCACCAAATCTCCCCCGATGCCGCCCCAGCCCATTCAGACGCCCGGACTTCCGTCTAGATCCCCACCACTATCCCCTCGGCTCGAGGAAACCTCGCCAGTATCTCCGTCCGCTACGAATCAACGACGCTTCAGCCGGCCACCTCCTCCTATACCTGGCTCTGCCCCAGTTGCGCCTCCTACTCACAACAGGCCTCCGCCTCCTCCGCCTCCTGGAGAGGCACCGCGCGACTCGCATGCGAACGCACCTGCACCCCCTTTGCTCCCGACTCGGCCGCCTCAAGCTGGAGAAGAGGAGGATGAGGAGAACACCGAATACGAAGGTGATTACGATACGGACATTGCCTCTTCTGTCCCCCACAAGGATGCTCTCAAGACACATGCTAGGGACTCGAGTTTGGAGGATAATGGCCCGCAGTCGCCCAAAACCGACGCTCCTCCATCATTCCCTCCGCCGGTCCCGTTGAGCGTAGCGCCTCGAGCGGTTCCGCCTCCTGTGCCCGCACAGCCACCTCCCGAGAGTAGCTCACGACGCTCTATGGACGCCCCCCGAGCTGCACCACCGCCACCGCCTCCGGCGGCACCCTCGCCTAGAATCGCAGATGATTATCTGCCTCAGGGGCACCCCGGCACAGCTTCTGGCGCTTTCGCCTCAGGCTACGGTCAAAAGACGCTCAAGATTGACGAGGAAGGCCAGTATCCAAGCGCATCTCCCACAAAATCACCCGCGGACCGCAGAGCGCCACCTACTACACCTGGACGAGGACCGCAGAGACAATCGATGGAGATGCCTCGAACGAGCACAAGTGGGCGGAGATCAACGGACTTGCTGAGGCCTTCCATGGAGTCAGGATTCATCGCCAATGACATCGATCTTGCTGTCCAGAGTGGATGGTGGAAGCAGTCCAACCAAGTGCCTCCTGCATTGCAGGGGCGCCGTGACGTTTACTTTGAAAGCGATGAGACGACGAGCACGAATCAAGGTGCAAAGACAGTCATCACCCGGGAAGTCTTTGTCCTGTTCCAGGATTACTCGCAAACTATTATCACGATACGCTACGACCCGTACGACCACGCAGAGGTGGAGCTGGAGCAGAGACACGAGTCGCCTCCTCGAGCTCTGCGTCAGGACCAGATGGAACAGTATCATGACATGTTTGGACGCCGCATTGCAGAAGCGGCCTCGTCCAAGAAGGACAGCATCGTCGGCGACGGTACACCGCAGGGCCTCGTCACCGAACTCTTGCGTCCGTTCAAGAATGCCCTGTTGCCAGTGGGAACGCGCTCGTACGGTGCCCTCGTGTACTCGAATATGGCAAACGCCTCAACGCAGCAGCACGACGTGATTCGACCGGGTGACATTATATCGATTCGTAATGGAAAATTTCAGGGCAAGCACGGGCCGATGCATGCCAAGTACTCGGCCGAGGTGGGCAAGCCGGATCACGTCGGAGTAGTGGCTGAGTGGGATGGGACCAAGAAGAAGGTGAGAGCGTGGGAACAAGGTCGGGAGAGCAAGAAGGTCAAGATGGAGAGCTTCAAGCTCGATGACTTGCGCAGCGGCGAGGTTAAGATTTGGAGAGTTGTGCCGCGCAGCTGGATAGGATGGAACGGTCAGGGATGAAGGGGTGGGTAAGCGCAAGGATGGCGATTCGGTGCGAATGGGGGGAGTGTCCAAGTCGCAGTCACAAAGTCTACTGCGCGGGCGAATGCACATGTTGCTGAGCGGGAAAGCCTTTTTATATTTAATCGCGCAGTGGTTTTGGTGAAAGGTGTGGCTTTCTGATTATCGCCAGCCGCCTCCCCCATAGTCATACATTTGTGCATAGTAGTCTGCGCCAAAGCGGTACGGGAGTGTGTTTTCTCTTTGATTGGGGGGACTTTCTGGTGAAGGTTTAACATAGGTGTTTGTACTGAAACAGATGTCCAATACTATTAAGAGAATCTGAGTATTGCTTGGATGGGGATGTTGTATTGATTTGGTGAGTGCGAGAATGGCCGATGATCAAAATGGAATTATGATGGAATGCAGGGTATGGTATATTTCGATTGTCAAGTTGAGATGTGTTTCGACATGAGAATAGATTTGATGCTATAAGATAATATGGATTATTGTCATATCACAATGTCGAGTCGTTGTCATAGAGAAATGCAGAGACGTCGACTTATTCATAGGGTGGGCAAATTGATCAAAGTCAGATGCAGTTTGCGAGAAGAAAAAACAATGGACACACACCACACACTACGAAGTATACAGGGTATCGTCACGATCCAGTGCGAATACCGTCTCACAGAGAAGAAAAAGAGAATGGCATGTCAGCCATGAATCAGGAGAGGGCGGGTGCAACGATATTGTAACTTATGTGTGTCGCACAAAGACTTGCCCACCCGTCTGGCGAGTGTGGCGACGGCGCAATCCACGAGCTGCTGGTTTTTTTCTCTCTCTCTTTCAATTCCCTCGATCGTTCGTTTCTCCAATCCGTACTTTCTCCTGTGCACGAGAGGGAGAGGCGCAGTCTTCCTTTGTGAGTAATATTGGCAAAGGCTGAAGCATGACTTTGCAGCAATGGAAGGATTCAAAGGGGGG
>APKU01000065.1:0-109856 GCA_000472125.2 Hirsutella thompsonii MTCC6686
TTGAACGAGTATTTGCACATGAATCTGTTTCTCAGGTGTTTTCACATGTACTTGTTGTAGCTATGATGAACATCGTATGAAGGGAATCTGAGGTATCGGGCAACTTTGCAACAAGTCGCGTCGAATCTCGGTTCTCTGGGTTGATCTAGGCAGCCCTGCAGTCGAGATTTGGACGGGCAGAGGATCCACGTGTGCGTCGACGCGCGTGTTGTACGGAATCACTGGACAAGGGTTTGACTCACCTTGTTGGACGAGATGTGCCTCGTCTCGTCTGACGCTGGTCCTTGAGCAAGAGAGGGAGAGAGAGGGGGGGCGGGGGGATATAAGTGACTATATGTATGCAGTCGACGGCGAATCCGGGGTGGAATGGATGGTAGAGGCGGGTACGTTCCGCGGATAGCGGAGGTGAAGCCTACAGCTGGAAGCCAATGCAGGGTGACAATCACAGGCAACGTCTGGTAAGATGGGCTGATGGATGATTCTTGGTTCAGACATTGAATACGACAGACCAGTGGGCTGTGAACTCGGTGCTGTTGACGAGTAGCACCGTCGAGGCAGCATTCAATTACTCGGCGCGACTATTTGCACGGTCTCGATTTAGTGGGCGAATATTCTGCATGCTTGGTGTGTGTGTGATGGGATCAAACGTGGATTGGGATGTGGGAAAGGGCGGTTATCACCAGCGTCGTACACGAGAACTCGACTGGATGGATCAATGAGAAAGTACCTGAAAGCAAGGCTTTCCGGGGGCGCACGAATAAAGCGTCGACACGCCCATGGGAGGTAGAGGATCTGTCCATGGCCAGATCTTTGAACCATTGGAAAGGGAGGGCTGTTTGTAAAGGTGGTTCGATGCGTATGTGTTTGGTACGGCTGGTTGGGCGTGGATGAGATTGTGAGGCTCGCGGCGAGGCGGGATAGATGCCGTTTGGACTTGATGCGACACAATCGACATAATATTAGAAGGGGAGCATTCGAATGGATGATGAAGAGGGACAACGAAGACTTGGCTTTCGATGATGGGCTGTATGGACTTGGAAGATGGGTTGGGAGATTTGATGTAAGTATGTGATCAGTGCAAAATGTTACTCCAGAGTCCAAACACTGCAGCATCGGGTCAAAGAGATGATGTCTTTTTCGTGTGATTGATCTTACCATCTATAGTCTAAGCTGTTGAATGGTTCACTCTGCAAGTTGCTCCCATTCATCAACTGATATCACGAACCTAGGGCATCTCAGCGATTGCCTGGTCAACATGACCATCTTGTAAAGAGTCCCCTTGTCCCCTGGCTTGCGTTTCCCCGCACGATGCAGGTAACATGAACCGAAATGCAAACTGTGCGTCATTGCCCGTGACAGGATCCCGCCCGGCGTGGCTTCTTTCTCCTGCAAGAGAGACTGAAGCGAGGTGTCGACCGCCATTGACGAATGGTGCCGAGAAGTCGGATCCACGGTTCAGCATTGAAGCAACTGTCTACTTGGTACGCAGTTGAGTAAACGCCCCCCTCTCCCGGCGCAGAATGAGGCGTTATCTTCAAATATGCTGCCATTCCGTTCTCCTCATCACGCCGCATTGCGTAGGTGGTAACGGGGGAGGCGGTTGGCGGTGGGCGGACCCTGATTTCACTGCATCATGGGTTCGAAGGATTCATGTTTGGAAGCCGGGGGGGGGGGGGTTCTGTTGATTATTCACGAGCAGTAGATGCCCTGAGTAACTTACTGTATGTAGCTTACCTGTGTTGGTGCCAGCCATGACGTTGACGCTTCGCCCCGAGAGACTGACTGCATGCAGAGTGTGGGGGTAAGATTAACCGGTGAGATCAACTCGGAGAGAGTGAGTGATGGCAGACGCTGCCATCTGCCTGGGGGGAGAAGGACACTACAGGGGCACAGAGAGTGAGAAGGTTACGACATGGAAGCTTCACGATGGGGTGTTCCTTGACCCTTTTACTCATGTGCTTGTGTCCTACGACGACTTGCTACGTTACTGCACAAATGTTTCGGGGCATACTGCAAGTACGAATAGGGAGCGTGACTATGCGTGAAACGGCAGTGCGTCGACGCTCTATGGCTGGGTTTTACCGGTCAACAGGGCTAGCCAGCGTCCAATGTCTCTGACTACACGCAATCGTGATCGGACGGGGTAACTTTCTAGTCTTGTATTCGTAAGTAAACTTACATGGGCAGGGGAAAGGACTCGCTGCGCCGCCGAGAGCCATGCGTAGGGCCGGCTATTTCGGTGTTTGTTTTGACTTGGGACTGCCAACACGAATTCAGACTCCAAGTTAGTACAGCTACAAACGTGTTGAAGCGGCAAGCGTGTCTATGTTACTGTCTTCAAGGGAGATGAGAGCAGACTTGCCCGAAAGACCCTTGATTTCCCACCCCAAGGCGGTGACGCAGACGACGTACACTCCCATCATGCACCCCAGAAGGAGCGGGAGTCCCCGGGGCATCCTGCAGTCGCGGCAAAACGGCCGTCTCCCCATGCGACGCGACAAGACGTACATGAAAGGGTGTAACACTGTACAGTAGCTTCACCGACGAGTGCCGCGCAAGCCGGGCCGCAGCAGCACGTCGTAAGTACACATCTAAACATCGAGCCGGTGTACGAAGAGGAAGAGAGAGTAAAGAGAAAAAGAAAAGAAAAACATAGGAATCGAGACGGATAGCGAATCGCGTGTCATCCATGGGTCCCGGCCGCACGACACGGGCATCACGGCTTTGACTTTGATGTTGTTTCAACGAATAAGTTGTTACTGCTGGCCCGGCCCGAGACGGACGTTGGGCAGCAAAGGGGAAGCACGACGGGGTCTCGGGGACAACGGGGCTGACGGCATGTTTCTGTAATGGATCGATGTTGTGACTCGCTTGCTAGACAAGCAAGTCTTTCACCCCAGTGCCTGGCATCGCGATGCGAAGTTCGGGCAGGGAAAAGGGTCACCGAGTATCACGGCATCGCGGAGGGGAGTCACAACTGGCGCTTTTGAACGACTCATAGCTCCCCCCTCCTCCATCGGCCGGAGAACCGGCATGCGCATTTAATCGTGTACCGATAGAAAGAGGCTCTCGTTCTGTGTGCTCAATACAACACGAGGGTGTAAGCACGAGGGTGTAAGATGCTTCCTTCCGATGAACCCTCCCGCTGCAAGGGATGAAGGAGAAGTACACACCGCGGTGAGTCGGTGACGATACGTCGGAAGCGCACGGAGCGGCTTCGTTTAACAAGCATCAAGCACGGTAAAGGCGGAGAGACACACAGAGAAAGAATAGAGGAGGGTTAAGAGGGCCGTGTCAGTCGCAAGAAGCAAGTGAATTCTCGTAGTGCCGCGTGCAAAACGACATGAAATGCCCAGGCCCTGATCGACACCGCGGCATTGCAGTAACTGTATCTAGGTGAACGCTGCAAAAAGGAAAAAAACAAGTACAAGGTAGCTTGGACTGCCGATTCGGCGATGTCCCTCGAGATCGCGGCGAGGGCAGAGGGTCTGGTGAGAATCAGGCACTGCCTACTTCCCAAGACGCTTGTATACACGTACGTACGTCGAGAACTTGGCCGCGGCGACGGCGTCTTTTCCTCGGGATTTTCTTTACTTATTCAAAATGTCCGGGAAAGCGAGCCCTCGGCAAGACGAGCGTGTAAAGTCGACCCGCGGAGTCCACAGAGACCAGCGTCATCGGCGAGGGCCTCGTAGCACGGCTAAGCAGGTCCGGCACTACGCATCGACGGTGTCGTTGCTTTCTTTTTTCTTCTTTTTTCACACTTGCAAAGTACTCTACGCACGAATAGAGCACCCGAGTAACTCGGCATAATACATGTAGGTAGCCAAGGTGCCAAGCTAAACTCCATCGTGAATCGGAGGGGGCTGTGTCTCGCCTCGGGCAGTTGTCTCTGGCTGCTACCTCGCACACCACCTGAGCCGGACGGAAACTCGTAGAGCCCCAGTTCAGACAGGCTGCCCTACAGGGTCTAGTCCGGCAAGCCAAGGGACTGTCCGCTTTGACGGATCTGAGCGCTGGCTACGGCACGTCCCGACGAGTGCATGGCGAGTGAATATTGCAGGTGTATTCATACGGTATGTGAATGTGTTGAGCGAGTACAGTAAGGTAGACGAGGGAACAGGGAAAGAAGAAAGGACCCGAAAAGCTTGGGGGTGGAGGGAAAGAAACTACCGAGACAAAAAGACGCGGCGAAAGCTAACGGCAAGATGCTGAGCCGCAAGCGATCGCCGGGGGAGGCGTGGAGTTGCAGTGGCAGTTGCAGTTTGCCAAGAGTCCAGTCCCCCCAAGCCACAAGGAAACAGGGCACACTGCTTGCTTCGGTAGGGACCTATTACTGCCTGGCTCTTTCTTGTGGCAATCGAACTGGGCCAGTCACAGCGCGCGCGCGAGAGAGAGAGAGAGGCGTGAGTTGCGCGGACAAACGAGGCTCGGCGAGCGAACTTGCTTAGACGAGGAGGCAAGGCGCCAGAAGCGTGCAACTATTCGCCTTTCCTCCCATATCAAACGGCAGAGACACACGCCTTGGATGGTGGTCTGTATGTATGTATGTAGTAAACGACTTGTGTGGAGGGAGCCAACGAACATTGAGCCTCGCTGTAACATTCAACGGGCCGAACGAGGACATTCGAGAAACAAGAAGAAGGAAATAAAAGGGCAAATGGGTCTGTTGCGAGTGCCGCATTGCCCCCGGCGAGGCCCGATGGATAGACGCACCTAGAGTTAAACTTACGATTGATTCCGTGGACTGTGCAACGTCAACTCGCAGCCGTTGCCCACTCCTTCTGCTCCATGGAGAGCAGAAACGGGGGTTGAGTAGACACACCTCTCTCTCTTGACGGGCCTTCTTTGTTTTTTTAGTGCTCTTTTCCCTCTCGGACTCGTCATTGTCTGTCCCCCCCCAGCGGAGGGGGGAGCTAGGCATGGAAGTAAGTCAAGTCCATTCGATTGGGGGAGAGAACATTCAGAGGGCTGGCACTAGGGGGCTAAGTTTAGGTTCTTTTGGAGAGAGACGAGGCAGGCAAAGACTTTTTTTTGGGAAGCGCCGTGCGAGTGATTCACGGGCAAAAAATACATGAGACACTCTCGCCAATTCTAGAGCTTGAGATTGCCCTCTCTCTCTTCGCTCGTGAAAATGTGCTTGTCAGCGTGAGCGTGCGTGGGAAGAGAGTCGGACCTCCATGGACCTTGGGAAGCGCTTGGAAACTTACACGCCTCCACCCGTTAACTTACTTACTTACAGTATCTTACCGTAACTTAGTTGGGCCTAATTATTCCTTGTTCTCCAACCCCCCCTTCCCCATTCATGTCATGATTGTCATCCATTCTCAGTTGCTCACCCCATCATCACCCCAAGTCCGATTCGACGGAGCCGCCCGTAAGCTTTCTCGTCTCTCCCCCTCCCCCTCTCTATCCCGCCATTTTTTCTGCGCCTCAGCTACGATTTTTTAACATTACGCTCTGCGTTGCGCCCCTGAAGCATCAATCCGCAAAAGGCCCACGCCTCCTGCACCAGACAACTTCAGCCCTCTGAAGCCTTTCCCCCCAAATCCTCCGTCGAGAGGGAAGCGCGCGAGGCGAGACTCTCCGCGGCATGGGGGGAAGAGGAGGGGGCTGAGCATTCGTACGAATACAGTAGAATGACTGGACACAAAAGTACACACACACACACACACACACGCGCAGCAGCTGCAGAAGTGGACGCGGCCTTTGATCCAACACCCACCCCCCTTCTCGTCTTTGTACACCCTCTCACACTCCCCTCCAACTCTCGCTCTGAGTGGCTTGCATTGGACCAGACTGGACGCGGGGGACTGGAAGGAAGGAGACCAAAGAGAAAGGGAGTGTGAGTGAGTGAGTGAGGCTTGCGCCGAATAGCGTCCGTCGGTCGTGGCATGACGCCTTGGTGCTTTTTCCCCCATCGCCCAGCTTCTCTCTCTCTCTTGGGGGCGTGTGAGTGCGAGTGAGTGCGTGGTTTTGGCGCCGCCGCTGATTCGACGTCGTGAGGGAAGAGAGAGCACAAGCATCCAGTCCGTCCTCTTCCCCCGAAAGGTTCTGGTCGTTTTTTTGAAGTCAAACAATCTTTGGGTTCCCATCTTTTTGTTGTGACACTATATTTTTCTTTCTCGCGTGGTCTCACTCTCTCTCTCTCTCTCTCCCACAAAGTGACACACACACACACCCAAGTGTACACATACACACCCCTCCCATCATCTTCATCTTTCTTCCTTGACGCCGCACATGGTCTCTTCGGCATAAAACGGGCTGTCTTTTACCTGGAGGGTGTGTGCCACGAGATTGCTATATATCGTGCCTAGGCCATTCTTTTTTTCTTTTGGTCTTCGCCTCGCCCCCTACACCACACACCCACACACTACACCCAGCTCGGGACGTAGCAAGCAAGCAACTAGAGTGTGACCGAGCCTTTCTACGATATACATATAGCCAAAGGAGCCGCTTACAGCTTTGGGTGAACTGGCTCTGGGCGTCGAGTGTATCCTCCACTTACACCAAGAGCTTGACATCAACATCCTGACGACTCCTACACACAATATGGATTCGAGGTTAAATCGACAGACGAGGAGACAGAGACACCAAAGTCATGAGGCCGCAGATCCCTCGCCGCCGCCGGCACCACTTACACTGACGCTCTCACCACCGGCGCCGTGCGCTTCGGCATCGACTTCGTCCGTCAACACGTACAACTCGCTCTACTCGGACATGTACAACGACTCCTCCGACGACTCCGACTCCGACTGCGACGAGCATCATCATGACCATGCTGAACGCGACAACAGCGACGGCCTGTTCTTTGGCAGAGGCGGCACGGCCTACTCGAGCAGGACGTTATCCGACGAGCGCTCCGGCAGCATGGTGCCCGCGACCCTGCCCCCGTGCTCCGACGCCCTCGGCATCCCCGCCGATCCGACTCTCCGGCCATCGGACCCGGCCACGTTTGCGCGACTCTTCCCCAGCCTGGACCGGCTGGACATTCGGCACGACGACGCCTCGCCCGACGGCAACATGAACCTGCGCGTCGAGACCGTCGTCACGCAGCACCCGACGAACCCGTCCTTCCGGCCCCATCACCAACAACGCCGTCCGCAGCGCCAGGCCACGGTGCAGCTGTTCCATCTTCGAATGCACAACCTGGCCCGTCGCGAGTTCTCGCTTCGTCGGTACTGTCGCGACTCGGGGCGTGAGGTGTGTAGCTCCAAGCGCGCATACGTCTCGCGGCCCTTGTCCTCTGCATCCGTCGACGCCTCTTCCTCCTCATCCTCGACATCTCCCTTTGCGCAATCCGTCTCGGCCGCTCTTCGATCCGTAAAGATGCCATTTCGCCGACCTGCCACCTCTTCCTCTTCCTCTTCAACAGGAGAGCAGCCAGCCTCGTCGTCATCGCAAAAATCCTCCTCGTCATCCATCTTCTCCCGCAAATCCCACCAAACGCACAGCCTAAAGCGCCGAGGATCTTCAAACACCTCCTCAACAACGTCGACAGCTCCAGACTCTCACAACTCAGATCCGCACCACACGGCACAGACAAGCCACAAGAAGAAGAAGCAGACACTTTGCCGCGTGCCGACCGACACGATGAAGCTCGAGTTCAGCAACTACGCACGCGTCGACGTCCGTCGCCGTCGCGGTCCCAAGAGCCGCTACGAGTACGACTGGTGGGGACACGGCTACGTCTGGAAGCGCGAGGTCGACGGCACCCTCGGCACCGTGTCCTACCACCTCTTCCTCGACGGCCGCGGCGGTCCCGTTGCGCACATCGTCACCCAGCCCCGGACCCCGTCGCAGGTCGAGGCCGATGAGCACGCCGGGAATTGGATCCCCACGAGTTACATGTGGATCAGTAACCCGTGGCTCGTCGATGCCTATACCGACGTCGCCGAGTAAGTCTTTTCCCGCCTTTTTAACCGTCCTTTTCCTTCCTCTCCCTTTCCCCCCCTTTCCTCTTCTTCTTTTCCTCCTCTCCTTTCCCCACGTCATTCTTTAGCACTTTCTACGAGATGCGAGAAGTCCAATTACTGACTTCGTCTTCTGTAGCGTCATTGTCGCTACTGGCCTCATGGTCCTGGTCGACGACTGCATCCGCGACCGGTGGCAAGTCAAGAAGCCGGCCCGCCGCCAGTCCGCCGCCGACCGGCCCCACCAGATTCCTTTTACCGGAACCGAGTCGTCCGGCCAGCGGTCACGATCCGGCTTGCGCGGCTTCTTCTCCCGTCGGTCTTCGGCGCAGCATTCTCATAGTCCGCTGCGTATGGGGAAACCGGTAGCCGCTTATTAACACAAATATAACACCATTGTGCAAGACATTCGTCGAACACGGCCATTATCGCTTCGGAAACATCACGTCACGTCCAACCATTATTTTCATTTTGTCGTTATCAATCCATTATGACCATTCAAATGTCTTAATATGCTTATTGCCACGATTCTTCTCTGTTCTTTCACTGTCTTATCACGATATTCACTGCCTTTACGATATTTTCACCTCACGACGTCACCGTCTCTACGATTTTAACCATCCCCACGACGTTAACCTTAGCATTAAGGGAAAAAGGCAGCATCGTCAACCATGACGTTTGGTTTCATGAGCTATGTTTTCATCATTATGCACAAAGTACGCAGGAACAAAAAGCTCAGAAGACGACGGGTTAGCATTGGGGGACGTTTGACTTTCTCGATTAGAATCATCATGTATAAGCTCGACCGCGCAGACGGCCACATCAAATGAATAGCTGCAACGTAGCAGCCATTGATATCAGCTGTCTTACTAGACTTGACACCAGTATACCAATGTTCCATGTTCTCTCCTCAAATACTGACCGCCTTTTCCTCTATATCAACAAGTCGACATTCGGAACATGTGACCAAACACCACGCTATGCATACCATCATTTCCCTTCCCGTTCCCGTCCGCCGTCTTTACTTCCAAGCCAGCTCCCAAAGTCAAGCTTCATCAGCAGCCGGTCGATGCCTCCAATCCTCCCAGGGGTATACGGGTATTCTTCATCCAAGTCGTCATCTTCAGCAGTCTTGCCTTCAGCCTCCCACTCAGCTAAGAAATCAGCATCGCTCGCCAGCCTGCGAAGAGTCTCCACAACAGTCTCGATACCTAGCCTAACTTCTGCCTCGACAGCATGAAGCAGGCACATAACTTCCTCTTCTTCACGCTCCAGGTCGACAAACGAGTCCACCACGCCGGCATCGGCCTCGAGATCGATGGAAACAAAGATCGAATGCAGCCGCCGCATGTGCAAAACAAGGTGATCAATGTGCTTAAGCAGCGTGTATAGTGAAGTCGTGAAACTCGGTTGCGTCAGGAGCAGTCGACGCGCAAGGATATCCAGATAAAGGCTGTGCGCCGTGGATAGACTCTGCGGATCATGCACAGGGCCCCGCGACTTGGTGGTCTTTGGGGTTTCGGTGCGCGATCTGTGCTCCGGGAGAAACAGATCCTCAGAGTCGCTGATTTGCTCGGTTCCGGCTGGCGACGTCTCTTGTTCGTGAGAATCCACAGTACTGTCACGCCCATCTTTCGGTGGTTCAGCTCCCTTTACCCAAACACTAAAAGTATCCCAGAGACCAGCAATGACCTCTGTCTGCAAGTATGCCTCTGTTTCTCCAAGGAAAAATATGGCTGCGCTTGCCGTAGTCCATGAGCTGCGCAACGCCGAAGATCTCGCGGACCATCTTTTGCGCAGTAGCACGGCATGCTCTCCGGCTCCTCGCGGGGCGGCATGGTGCCGTCTGAGGGATGTCATCTTCCACAGGTCAGTCAGCCTGATGTGCGCTCGCTGCAGTGACAGGAGATATGAGTTGATGCACGAATAAACGTGCAGGTCCGCGGGCGAGATGACCATGTCCAAGGGTGCCGGGAGCTCAATGTGCAGATTCGCTGGGGCGGAAAAAAGGAGGTCGCCGAAGTGTAGTTGCTCAAGATGCTTGGCAAGGTCTGAACTCATCCCGGACGCCGTGGTGAGCGATGACGGAGATTTCTTATAGAGCTGCAGTCGAAGCAGTTCTCTCGCGTGTTCAAGCTGCTCGTCCTCATCGGCATGCTGTCCCTGCATCGACGCTAAGACGGCCCATGTTCTGTTGAGAACGGCGGCGACTTCACCGTCTTTGATGGTCACATTTTTCAGAGTATCCTTCTCGTGTGCGAGATTACCCGCGCGGCGCCATCTGTTGCGAATCTTTTCATCTGCCTCTTGTGTAAGTGCCAACGCAAACTCTCCGCGACCGAGCAGAAAGAAGTCTCGTAGCAGCTGGAGTATATCGACGACCTTGGCCAAGGGAAGCAACTTGGAGAGGGTGTTCTCGGCAAGCGAGCGACGTATGGAGCTGACTGTGCGTGAAAAGGCCACAGCGTTGATAGGAAACGTTAGTGTGGCCAGCTCTTGCAACTTTGAAGAGACGTGATCTAGACCACCAAGAGTAGAAGAGGCACCGCCGACGGCGCGAATGCGATTGAGTGATTTGCCGATATAAAGCATCGAAGAGGCCGTAGATGTAGTCACGAACGGTGGTAGTCTTTCTTGCGTAATGCCGAAATCCTATTGACACTTAGCAAAGGCCATGCAAGGAGCGTCGAGGAAAATCACCTCTTGTGGTGGTTGCAATTCTTGCACGAAAAAGTCGACAGACGACAGAGCTGGCAAACGGCCATACAATATCCAGGCGGCAGCTTGCTTCAGCCAGGCCGTCTCGGCAACCGTCACCAGGCTGAGCGCTGTGTCGGCTACGTCGGTGTATCCGCTCTGAACATGAACACGAAGACGGCTAATCAGATTGGCGCCCTGACAAGGCGCGTCACCACTACGCTTCTCGAGGATGAAACTTGTCGTTTCCAAGAGCCATTCCATTCTCCGCACCCATTGCTGAAACTCGTTCACGATGGCCGTCAACGGCACAATGTGGTACGCGCCGACCAGATCGGGATCATCCTTGAGGATGCTCTCTTCCACTTCCAGAATGTGTCGTTGAAACGAGGCCAGATGATTCGCCTGGACGGCATTGAATACAGCACGACATATCGCCGAAGGATGGGAAGCGGATATCTGCGCGGCATTGGCAATGAGCTTGACGTGGACGTTGCTGAGATGGGCGACCGAGGCTAAGAGTTGACGTTCGGGAGGAGTGATGCCGGCGAGCGCGTCTGCCTCGAGGGTGGCAGGTCGGAGAAGGGGGGACGGGTGTCCCGAGAGGGAGAGGAGGATTTCATGGAGCATGGCTCGGTGGAAAGACGGCTGGCCATGGGCGTCAGTCATGGAGGATTCACAAGGAAGGGCAAGCAAGGGCCATCTACCGCTTGCCCGTCTTATTCGGGCGGAGGGCGTCGTTGATATCGTGGATCAACAGTATAATGACACCGAGGAGCTCGTAGCGGCACATTTGGCGTTTGGCAGCGAGTTAATTGTCGAGACTCGAGATGATTAAAGAGGCGCGTGAAGCAAATGTCGAGAGAATTATGGGCGCAATGGTCGACAACACAGTAACGAGCGAAGATGATGGAGGCACAATTCGAGGTTGGCGGAATTGCGCAATGACTTGATTGCCATCTCTTGTCGTCGCATAATGATCTAATCAAATCATGGCGTCGCGGGTTGGTGACCGCAGCTCGCGGAGGAGCGACTGAGCCAACATGCTGCCTGTCGCATAGAGTCGGGAAGAAAGCGGTACGGGTACGAAAGCAGGTACGTACAGACAGCGCATTGCAGTGGTCGAGTTCGTACTGTGCTGAGTGGGGGGAGAGTGTGATGAAAGCACGTGACGGCATTACTAAGTCTCACAATCGTTGACCTCTGCCGTAATTCCATCCACCAAATGGTGAGGCTATCATAAGCTGCGCTCTTCAAGGATGCAGACTGTGACATGGACGCATTACAGAACTCGGTGGCAGTCGATGCGCATGCTTCCTCGGCCTGCTGCATTGTGGCGAACGGGTCCCGGTCGCGATGCTGCGCCACAACACCATGCCATTCTGGACTCAGCCCACGATGCCCATTGCCAAGGCTCGACCAGACTGGAAACTCTCACATGCGACGGGATATTTACAGATACTTTACTGTACTGTAGAGTAGACCCAGTAGGCACAGTCAAGGTTGCACTCACTCCATCTCTTCAACAGGGGCCCTGAATTAGACACGCAAACTGTGGCGCCAATTCCAAGGTTCCAAGGCGGACCAAACGCAGCGCTAAACTTTCAACACACAAGCGGCAGCCCCCCTGAAAATAGCACCAGCATTCTTCTCGTTAGGGTACCGCCGTCGAGGGACAAAATGTACCAGACTTTCATGTTCCGGTCCCCTTGGAGCTGACGCCCAATGACGTCTGGCTAATCGATCGCCCCGCGCCCCACTACGACCCCCCCTGAGCTACGTCTTTTTTGCCCCAGAAGAGGCCTCACCTTACCCCAGGAGTCGGGAGTCGGGACCCTTCCTCAGGTCTTGGCTGTAGACCGCGGACTTTGCTGCAGAAACAGCACTCGACAGCTGCGCTCCTCGACTTGATTATTAGCCGCCCGCTTACACACCGCATCAATCATACTTTCTGAAACTCTGAAACTTTCCCCGTGTCGGCATTCATCAATCGTACTACTTTACCGCAAGGGAAGAACAACCCCGCCAGCGCAGGCACCGACACTATCAAAAGCCTCCCTCTCCCCCGCGCTCTTTGTCTTGTGACGGCCGTTATCCCATCGTCATCTTAACCGCCACCTAGACATCGACACCAAACACCTTATCTCGACGCCTTTGCTGGATTCTTTCCAGCGCAAATCGCCCATCATGGCATCGGCGCACAATGTATGTCTTTCTTCCGCTAGATTGCTGCAGCACCCGCTGACATGTTGTCCAGGACCCCAAACTCCTCTACGCCGTCGAGGGCATCAAAGCTTACACCATCGTCAACGGCGATGAGGAGCCGTTGACCCCGACGATGCCTCAGACACTTTCCCTCCTCATGGTCCCTACCTCTTCCGGCTTCGCCGATCCTTCTACTTCTACCGGGCCAGAGGACTTCTATCTGCACCTGCACCTCCCACCTGAACTCGATCTCCCCATGCCCGCCACGACCCAGATCTACCACCAGCCGCCGACCAGCTACTTGATACCCCGATGGGATCTTGGGCCCGATAGTCGTACCTTTACCCGCATCGAGTTCCCTCCTATCGGTAGTCGGCCAGGCGTGCAGGAGGACGTTGACACCTTTGAGACCATTCTGGCACAGTGTACCGCATTCTTGGAGCGCGCGCCTCCGCTGAGTCCGCAAAAGTCAAAGTCCGGAAATGCAAAGGCCAGAGAAGCCGGATTTGAGCAGCCGCCTCCCTACAATCCAGCCAACTTTGACCCCGGAGAGGCCTATGCCACGGGTAGTCATAGCTCAGGCAACGCACAGGGAGGCAGGATCGTCCTGGTCGACGAAGATGACGGCAGTATTGTTGGTGAGCTCGGCGAGGGCTACCAAGTTGTCGAGGACAAGAATATTAAAGCTGGATCAAAAGGTAAGCTCGGGCTCATCCAGATGCCATCAAGGCTTTCTTCGCTGTCATGCCCTTTTGGTTCTGGGAAGCTTGCTGACCACACGTCTCCCACAGAACCAGTTGCCGTTTCTCTCCCAACCGAAGGTTCGCACAACATCTCAGTGCAGACCATCCCCATAGATGACGAGATGCACCCGGCCTATAAGAAGTCGACGATTGTTTCGACAGCGTCCAAGGCTTCGCGCCTGCTCATCACCACATCCGACTACATCACCAAGACGATGCAGAGCCAAGCCGACAGCTTCACCCAACGGACGCAACCCAATGCGAAGCCCATGACGTTCACGCCCGCTGCTCACGCGCGAATCCGGCGCATAAATACTTTTTCAACCAAAGCCGCCGGCCTGTCGGCGGCCACGGTCGGCTCCATCGGCAAGGTTGCGCAGAATTTTGGAGCGTCCGTGGCCAAGCGCAAGGACGGAAGCGCTCGTGGGTACGACAAGGACGGAAACGCCGTGGCGACGTACAAGCCGGGCTACCTCAACAAGAGTCTCATGGCCTTCAACACCGTCGTCGACGGCGTCGAGCAGGCCGGTCGGACTCTGTTGACTGGGACTTCTTCGAGCGTCACGACGGTCGTCGGTCATAAATGGGGTGCCGAGGCCGGCGACGTGTCGAGGAACCTGGGCGGCGGCGTCAAAAACGTCGGACTCGTCTACATTGACGTCACCGGCGTGTCTCGCCGCGCCATTTTGAAGAGCGTCGCCAAGGGCATGGTCGTCGGCAAGGTCAAGGGCGGTGGTCAAGTCGTCGTTGGCGGCACCGAGGGGGAGAATACCGTCATGGCGTCGTCGGGTCCGGGGATGCCGGGCATGTATAGGAATCCGGGCTCGTCGTCGGATGTGAGGAGTTTTGAGAGTAAGGGCAAGACGGTGCTTGCATAGATGCTTTGCTTTGCGATGTTTTGTTGGGTTTGGAAGCGAAAGACGGTCAAGACGTTTTTGATACAGATAATATCAGAGAATAAATGAGATTGATGACCTTGGAACGGGTTCTCGTTTTGCCTGAATTGCGTAGAACCCGTTTACGCAAATGCTTGACTCTAGGACAATGATGGAGGAGATGTTGCGGAGCTATGCCAGTCCAGCTTTCGAGTTTCGTCCTGACAGATTCAACTTATCCGACACAGCCGACGAAAGGATTGCGATAAATTGCCTGCCCGCACATTGAAATGTCTGTATACACTGGGACTACCTCTGGTGAACCATCAACTTTCCGCCATATTGTCATACCATCGGTTCATGTGCTCGTATCTTGACTTCAGCGCCGCGTGCCTTGTCTCTGGCTCGCCGTGTGTACATTCGCGACACGCACGAATCTCACGAGCACAAATTCAACGCCGGATTCAAGCAGACAAGTCCGGTCAATGTCACCAAGTCCAGCACATTGCAATCCATGCTCTCCGCCAAGCACCAGACGCGAGATGCATATTCGTATGACGGACGACTTTGCTCGTCGTGACGTCGTCCATCACATCTTTTCTTCCGCAGCCGTGACCTCGACGTAGGGGAAATTGTGAATACCGAGATTATTCCACGCAACGCCGTCGTGCTCACATACAGATGTTTTGTCAATGTGCATTGCATGTACCTTGAATCCTGGATAATGTCGCAGTCAGCTGAAGATCACGGCGCATTGCTTTGATCCAGACCCGTCCCGCATGGGATTAATTGATTGATTGATGGCTGAGTCCCGGTCCCGAACGCCATGCGTAGGAAATGCTGCAGCTTGTGCGTCCAAGGAGGGTGTTGCAGCATGCCAGCTCGGGTGTTCTACGTATTGTTACAAGTGATTGTGTATTCGTATTATTGTTCAAGCAAAGGGTTTCTTGAGTAGGAGACATTTGCTGGCGCTGTCTGGTGATGCTGCAGCTTGTGTCTGATGCGGTGTTGTTCCGCCAGCTTCCAGGTCCAACAACATCTACAACAACACTAGAGAGTATCATGGACGTAGAATGACGGCCATCAACGTCTGTTCCTATCATGTTTTTGAACCTTGGCCTAATATCGCTGACAAGAATCACCAACCGTCGGGAGTATCTGTCACTAGACTTGACTATCCCGCCTCTACGCACGCACGCTCTCAAGCCCCCCTCCATCTGCTTCGTCATGATTGCCGATCTTTACTCAAAGCCTCCCTCCGAATGGGTGTGAGCAGCCGGCCAGCCGGCCAACTCGCACATGCGCGGCCTGTCGAGAGATGATCAACTTCGGAGTGGAGGGAGCCGGAATCATTGGATGCGCCAACTTTTGCCCTGAATAATTACCACGCAACCACGCCGCCTGCTCGGCTCCCCCTCTCGATGCCGTTAGCTCTGTGGGAGCGAAGGAGGAAGAGCTGCATGTATTTGGGGCGAGCGGTAAGTGTCGAAATTCTAGATGTGTAATCCCGGCATCTTTTGTATTCTTGGCAAGGGAGCTTGATTCCAAATGGCCAACTACGGTGATTGGAGTTTAAGAGCAGACTCCATCTCTATTTACGTACTTCGTACAGGGTTACAAGTACACAAAGAGTACATGTTTGCCTGCATGAAGATGTGCGTCTCCAGACGCATTCTCACAGGCAGGACATGAGCGAAATGCAAAAGCACTCACTCCGCTCGAAAAGCAGAATGAATTTTCTCCGCAATTCATTAATCGACTAAAAAAGATGGATTCTCCACATTATCCCGTGTGTGCCAAGTTGTGTCACATCGACCCCATGCTGCTGCGCAATGTGCGGCTCCCAAAGAGGCGACGAGCAACTGATATTATTTACAAGACGTTGACTACGGTAACAACTATGCACATGGAAAGACGGGTGTGGATTTGAAATGTCACTACAATGGTATACGTAAAATCCCCCCCAGTTATCATCGCCAAGACAGCACGTGTCGCCGGTCCTTGCCGATGGGCTCGATGTCTTGCATCTAGAGGGCCCCAATCAACGGGCATGCGTGACAGCCAGCCAGCCCTTTTTTTTTTGTGTGCTCCAGAACGGAACCCACACCAACCCGTCCTGCCGGAAACCTCGGGAACAACTCCTCACTCTCACTGTATGTCTCTGTCCAGCATAGACTCCAAGTATCCCCTAGGTAAGACGGAGCGGGAGAGCACAGGTTAGCAATCGGTTACTGCTGGATGACGGCACGCTCCGGCAGATGGGCGCCCCCGGATTGGTCCCCCTCTCTCTCTCTCTCTCTCTCAGGGCAAGGAGGAAAGTGAGGAGAAGGAAGAGTAGACAGTGCAACGCTGCAAGGCACCGTCAGTCCGTGAACCACCCCATCTTCTTTTTTTTTTCTGTTCATCCATATTGGCCACGGAAGATGCATCCATACCTCTTCTTACGTGGCGGGTGAATTCTCTGCATGGGATCACCCACCTTTGACTGTCCTTAGGACGCGACCCTGACGAAACATTCTGCTCAGTGTTTTCCCTCTGAATGTGGAGAGAGAGAGAGAGATACATTTAATGTATTCGGCAAACTTTGACCTCCCTGATACCACCATGTAGCGAACAAGTGCGGGATTGAGTTCCGCTAAACTGTCAATGTGGTATCGTAGCATTGGTTTCAATCCAACTTGAATATCGTCTTTCCCCCATCTTGAGAAGAAGGGAGACGCTGTCGATACCTTTTCATCCATCTCGCGACACTGCACTTGAATTCGTGGACCTTTCATTCTTCTCCCTATAGCCTACTAGAAATGGTCTAGTTAGTCCCTTTTCTTGCTGCATCCCTTGGCGACTGAAGACAACGACACCTGTCTGGTCTGGAGCTATTACAAACCAAACCACTCCGCAACAAGGGAGAGAGCTGCACTCTTCACTCTTGACTGGATTCTCCGTAAAAACCGGACCGGGCATCTGCAACGGCTCACGTTGATGGCAGGCTAAAGGACACACACACTCACAAGTTCAAGTCCCCGGTTATTCCGTCTCGCTGTCCCTTTGCTGTGCTGCTTCGGCCTTTTTGTTCGAGGGTTGCATCCGTTATCTACCAAGTTACTTCGTAGTAGCACTCAATCACCGGCGTTTTGCTTCCCTCCCTCCCTTCCATCCATCCATCCATCCATCCATCCCCCACCCCCTTCTTTTTTTTCCCACGGATTCCAGCTTCCCGATTCCAGCTCTTCGGAAACATTCATCCACGGTAATCCGCATCTCGCATACTCTGCCTCGAAAAAAACTCCCCTTGTCAAACTTACAAATCGCTCTTCCGCCCGCTGCACGCCCATTTTCTTCACTCTCACCACAAAGTTCCGCTTATACGGGGGCTCGTCATCCCCGCTTCCCCTTGTGTGTGCTCTCTCGTTCTCATCATCCTCGGGATTCAAGCCTAGGAGCACAGAGAAAGTAGACAAAGATAGACAGGCAGAAGAAATGCCTGCTACAAGGGAATCCGTCCTGGGTCGCCGCCGCGCCGCTGCCGACGGCACGACGCAGGAACCGCTGGCCAAGAAGCAGCAACACCAGGCGCCGCTCGACATCATCGACATTCGCGGCCGCGAGGTCGAGTTCAACCTCAAGGACCAGATCCTCGCCATGCTGGACCCGGCTCACGGGCCGCGCAAGCTGCCGACGCTGCTCCTATACAACGAACGGGGCCTGCAGCTGTTTGAGCATGTAAGTGCCCCCGGCCGGGGGAGAGGAGAGGGCGCGTATCTTTTGTGTCCGACGGAAGAGGGACATGAGATTTGTTAGACTCACGGCATGTGTCGCCAGATCACTTACCTGGACGAGTACTACCTGACCAACTATGAGATCGAGGTCCTCAAGAAATCGTCGGCCGATATGGCGAGCAAGATCCCGGCAGGGTCCATGGTGGTTGAACTGGGGAGCGGGTTAGTCTGCGCTGCTTGCTTGTCATTGCCCGACCTCGTCCTCCTCCTTCTTTTATCCTCGTCCTTCTCCCCTTTTTGTCATTCACCATAAGCAGCCCTGAACTTGATCCAAGAAGAGGGAAGAAGACACAGTTAGAATGAGCCGAAGCTTCCAGGAAACTCTTCACTTCCATTCCCCCCTCCCTTCCTCTCTTTTCGTCATCTCTCTACATCACACAAAAAGCCTTTCCGACTAACAGTCGTGGGCCCCCCGGTGCCGGCTCTTGCCGCCCCGCGCGTCGGATGAATAGCAACCTTCGCAAGGTCTGTCTGCTGCTGCAGGCCTTTGAGGACGCGGCAAAGCCCATCGACTACTACGCGCTCGACCTCTCGCAAAAGGAGCTCGAGCGGACCCTGTCCCACGTGCCGGCCTTCAGGCACGTCTCGTGCCACGGCCTGCTGGGCACCTACGACGACGGCCGCGAGTGGCTCAAGCAGCCCGAGATTCTCGAGAGGTCCAAGTGCATCCTCCACCTCGGGTCGAGTATCGGTGTGTAACATGAAACATGCGTCTTTCCCTGGCCTGCTTGATCTGTTTTTTTATCTGGCTTATCTTCCATTGTCTTTCTCCCGGATCGGCTGACGTGCAGTCTTGCTTTCACCGCGCGATAGGCAACTTTCATCGAAACGAGGCCGCAGACTTTCTTCAGGGCTTCGCGGAGCTGCTTCATCCCGACCGCGACTGGATGATTGTAGGTGTCGACGCCTGCAGTGACCCAGACAAAGTCTAGTGCGTAAATCTCGTCCTGTCCTTTCTTACGGTCGAAAGTTTGGATTGCTCCATTTCCTTATAACACATCAGTGCCTCGCGTCACCAATGGATGTCTTTCTGCTAACCCCCTAAATCGTCAGTCGCGCATACAACGGTTCGTATCTTCTTTTCAGTCTTGGAAACCAAGAATACCCTTCTCAGAGTGGTCTTTTGCTGACTTAACTTCAACTAAAAGATAGTCTTGGTTTAACACACGAGTAAGAGTCTGCCCAGTCGATCCATCTTCACCCGCCCCATCTCGCCTTCGCCCCCCCGGACGCATTCCGAACCCCCCGTTTACCCCCCGAGACACGGCCGATCCTGCGGATTTTAAGGAGTACTAACCGATTTGCTCGTCGTCAAAGGTTCATTCTCAACGGCCTGGAGCACGCAAACGACATTTACGGCGACGACATCTTTCACGTCGACGATTGGAAGGTCATTGGCGAGTACGTCTTTGACCGAGACGGCGGCCGGCATCAGGCATTTCTCTCGCCAACAAAGGAGACGGCGGTGCTGGGAGTGACCATTCGGCCTCACGAGAGGATCCAGATTGAGCAGAGCCTCAAGTACTCGCACGAGGGCTCCGAGAAGCTCTGGAAACAGGCAGGTCTGAAAGAAATGGCACGCTACTGCCGCGATGAGGAGTACAGTACGCCGTCTTGATCTGATTTCACTTACACGAACCCCCTTTGCTCCATCATGGCTTATTCCACTTCTCGCGGTCTACCTTATTTCAGAACCAAGACCTGACATTCACGAATCAGGCCTCCACATGCTGCAAAAGGCTCGCCTCCCCTTTAGCAAGACCCCATCTCTCTATGCCGCCGCGCCACTGCCCACCATCAAGGACTGGGAGGCCGTCTGGGAGGCCTGGGACACGGTGACGCGGACGATGCTGCCGGACGAGGAGCTGGGCGAGCAGCCCATCAAGCTGCGACACGCCTGCGTCTTCTACCTCGGCCACATCCCGGCCTTCCTCGACATCCAGCTGACCAAGACAACGGGCGAGGCGGCCACGGAGCCGTCGTACTACGCCACCATCTTTGAGCGCGGCATCGACCCGGACGTCGACAACCCGGAGCGCTGTCACGACCATTCCGCGGTGCCCGACGAGTGGCCCGCCGCCGCCGACATCGCCGTGTACCAGGACCGCGTGCGCGATCGCCTTCGAGGCCTGTACGGACGCGCGGAACCCATGGCCCGCCCCGTCGCGCGCGCCGTCTGGGTCGGTTTCGAGCACGAGCTCATGCACCTCGAGACGCTGTTGTACATGATGCTGCAGAGCGACAAGACCCTCCCGCCTCCTCATGCGCCGCGGCCCGACTTTGCCCTGATGGCGGAAGAAGCCGCCCGGTCCCGTGTTCCGAATCAGTGGTTTGACGTCCCCGCCCAGACCATTACCGTCGGGATGGACGATCCTGAGGACGATGATGATTCGTCTCGCTTCTTTGGCTGGTCGGTGGTCATCTTGCGGCTGCTAGTTGCCAGGTCCTGTGAGCTGATGAGTTGGTAGGGATAATGAGAAGCCGGCTCGCAAGCAGTCGGTCCATGCCTTTCAAGCACAGGCTCGACCGATTACCAACGAGGAGGTGAGCTCACACATACCCAGAACTCCTCCTGGCGCAGTGTCATCTACTTCCTTTCTTGAGACTCCTCCAGCTTGATTCGAGAAGCAAGCAACGGACTGACAGAGACCCGTACTCTCATCTCTTCTCTTAGTACGCCCATTATCTATACAGCTCCAACAGCGACCAGGTGCCCAAATCCTGGTCCCGGCTCGACACCGAGACCGAACGTCAAGACGGCAACGGATCCGCCTCGGACAATGTGACCAACGGCGCGTCCAGTCACCCACCAATTGTCGACGTCGCCGGCGCAAAGGACTCCATCAACGGCCATCCCGCGCTCCCCGAGTCCTTCCTCAAGGGCAAGGCCGTGCGCACAGTCTATGGCCTCGTGCCGCTCAAGCACGCGCTCGACTGGCCAGTCTTCGCCTCGTACGACGAGCTGGCCCGGTGCGCGACGTGGATGGGCGGCCGCATTCCCACCGTCGACGAGACCCGCAGCATCTACGCCTACGTCGAGAACCGCAAGAAGGACGCCCTGACGCAGAGCAGGCTGACCAAGAAGGTCCCAGCAGTCAACGGGTGAGTTCTCTCTCCCTCTTCATTTCAAGGCACACCGACTGTAGTTTCCGGGCATTTCAGTGTTGACAAACAAATCTTGAATGATAAGCCACCTGGTCAACGACGGCGTGGAAGAAACGCCCCCATCCGAGCACGAGTCTGCCCCTTCGCTGGTCGGCGAAGACGCCCTCCCCCCAGAGCTCTTCGTCGACCTGACCGGCGCCAACGTCGGCTTCCAGCACTGGCATCCCGTGCCCGTGACGGCCAACGGAGGCGCCCTTGCCGGACAGGGCGGCATGGGCGGAGTCTGGGAGTGGACGAGCTCGCCGCTCCGTCGCCATTCCGGATTTCAGCCCATGGCGCTCTATCCCGGTTATACGGCCGACTTCTTTGACGACAAGCACAATATCGTCCTCGGCGGATCCTGGGCCACGCATCCTCGCATCGCCGGCCGAAAGAGCTTTGTCAACTGGTACCAGCGCAACTATCCGTACACCTGGGCCGGTGCGAGGCTTGTCAGGGATATCCAGTAGTCATGATCAAGGTCGCCAAACCTAGTCGTTCTATGGAAAGGCAGCGGCGCTGTCGTATCGCAAGTCGGCGGCTTGAGAAAGTGCAATGGCATTTTGATGTATGCGAGCTGCAGCTTGCACCTGTCGGGATCGCGAGTGAAGCTGCACAATGGTCACTCTCTTGGAACCATACACTGCCCGACGGCAACCTGGTTTGACGTGATCATTTCGACTCTTTCTGAGCTAGGTCCTGCTCTTCTATCTGTGTTGCTCCTTGCGCAGGCTCCTTACGCTCCTACTATGGGTATTCGGCTACGACTGTGCCTCTAGTCGTGGTTTGTCCCTTTCTCCGTTCCGAGGAGGAAGAGATCCCGGACTGACCTGCCCGGAACACTGCCTGACTCTAGACTTCAGGAAGAATATTGCGTTTTCCGTGTCGCTAGGTGGGCTTGTCAATGCTTTTCTTGCATCACGCAAAGCCGCTGTTCCAAACCCCATCTTCATTAAGCGACTCCATATCATGACGTCATCAAGCGCTGTCTATACGTCGGCTCAACACTACTGCGAACGTTGATGCCTCGCTACCTGCCTTTCATCCATTTAGACTGCCGTAGATGTCGAGAAGCTGCTCGAACACGTATCCGGGGAGATGGACTCCGTTTTCAGTCACCAAATTCGTAATGAGCTCAGGTGGCTGCGAGTCAATTAGCATCGCCATGAGCGTTCGTTGATGGTTCTGTCGAACCGGACCAAACTGCAGGACTTACAGTATAATCGACGGCATCAACAGGACGCTTGCTGGCCGTCTCTGTGCTGAAATCCAGAACGTCCTGCTTGAAGCCAATGTCGCGCTGATCGAGGGGGAACTTCCGAGAAAACTTGTGCGTCTCGGCAGCGACATAGAAGGGGATATTTGCCTTGGAGGCGAGCTGTGCAATCTGGTACGTGCCGATACGGCATATGATGCCGCCGTTTTGTGTCACGGCCTCGGCGCCAACAAAGACCATGTGCACGCGGCGCAGGAGGCCCATGACATGGGCGACGGAGGACTCGGCAATCTCCGCAACAGGAATACCCATGGAGCGTAACTCTGTGACGACACGGTCGCTCTCTTCCACTCGTGTCTCGTCACGAACGTAGACGACCTTGAACTTGCCACTCAAGCTCTTGGCCGCGCGGGCCAATAGACCCGTGACTGACCTCGATGCGCCGTGAGTCAGGACACATTTCCCTTCGCCGACGAAGCGCCAGCCAGCTTCTGCGACACCATTTCTAGCTGCTACAGCTCTCGCCGCAAAAAGTCGACCGTTGCGGAGGAGATGCTGGCGTACGGCGTCGAAGCTGCCGTCCTGCTGCTTAAGCGAGGAGACGAGGTACTGAAGAAAGAGATCGGTGCCGGCGGTTAGGGGTACCGGGTTTGCCACGGAAGCCTTGAGCCTGTCCGAGTGCAGCTTGACCGTGTCGAGCGTCTCGTATACGGTCGTCGAGGGGACGGTGTTGAGGAGGGCGATGAGCGACTCGATGGCCGCGACGGGCTTGGTCAGGTCAGTGTCGGAGGCAAGAAGATTGCGGTAAGTTGAAACTATGCTGAAGATCGATGACTGTTAGATAATTTGGTTATATTTTCAAGTGTACGGAGAAGCGAGAGGACACGAACTCGAAATCAGTCGATGGTGACGGCGCTCTGCGAATAGGCAGCTCAGCGGCAAGGGACCCTGAGGCGGCTTTTGCAGCGAAGCTCGTTAGCGCGACATCTTCCAGTCCTCATGAAAGCCATACTCACATGATGCAGGATCTGCCGAGGCCATGATTCTATCACAGAGCCCCCGGGGCTTGCTTGGGTGGTAAGAAAAGTATGATGTGCGTATGAAATAGCAGGTGGAAAGTCAACGCAGAAAGAAGTTGCTCTCTCAAGGTGATGGATTTCAAGGTGGGGGGCATGCGATGAGTCAGCCCGAGGTTTGTTCATTTTGGTGCGGGGCCAGGCCGGAGAACATGGCCGCTGCGGGGTATTGCTCTTCGGCGCCGAAGTGGGTTCAAACGCCGGTGTCTCGGGGCTGACTCCGGGACGTCCCGTGAATACGCATATCATTGTGCAATGAAAAGTACGGCAAATGACCAAGCCTCTTTTCCTCCAGCTTTAAAGTATTAAGCTACGAAACTAGTATGCGGCTACCTATGTGTATCGCCAGCCGCTCATATCTTTCATGCTTTATACCATGCGTTCATTCGGTAAGAGCCCCAGAGCCCGCCCCATGCGTAGAGAATTGCAAAGTTGCGGCAGACTTGATTACACTCGAGACCGTGGATCTAGGCTCGTCGAATACGGGTGATAATCTAGTCGGACGGCCTGACAGAGTCCCAAGGGTTTTGATGAGCTGGCTCACTATGCGAAGCTGAACCTCGACGCCTCGTTTCCGTATCTCGATCCTCCGTTTCGGGTTCCGGTGCACTAGGTGCTATGCCGCGAGTACCACTGCGTATGCCCGGCAAAAGGCGTGCCCTCTCTGGATCGTTGGAGACATGCCTCCACGACAAACTTGGAAACATCAAATTTAGAATCTAAATCATCATCGTCATCATCATTATCAGTCATTCTTCACACAATCTCCATTTTTCGTTTAACCAAGAACTCACTTGCAAAACCCCGATTGCCAAGACCATGCCGAATTCTATGCCAGAGTTTCGCTGCAGGGCACCCTGCCACGGCTCGGCGCAAGCTATCTCTCGATGATATGTTCTTGCGCACTCGCCAGCCGTCTGATGGTTCGGAAACGGCCACCGTCTATCTCTCAACGTATTGAATCCACAGCAGTTGAGAGTATCTTGAATACGCCTCATGGGGAGGGCATTATGGGCGCTGAAGAGCTGCTGCCATTGTGTCGATAAGATACATCTAGTTGCAGCAGACGGTACAACGCTGTACAAGAACAGAGTCGCCAAGACCGTCGTGATGATAGCTTGTAGAATTTGCAAGAATATGATTCTGGGCGGCATCCGCCATCCTCTGGCTGATCTCGTAAAGTAATAGTAGAGGCCTGCATTTATCGCAGCAAGTATCACTAGCACAATTGTACTAACGGTCAAGACTGGTGGGATCGGTAACGATAGGTTGCCAGAGGCAACATGTTCGTATCTATGTGCAGTACTTTAGCTAGATGCTCTTCATGTCAGCATAGGGTCACTCCGCTGACATTGCAACCGCGAGCAGAAAGAGAATAAACTATGGAAGGCTAAGCAGCTTTCATATCTCATCATGCGACTTTGCGTACCACCAGATGGACCAGAAGTGTTGCATGCATTTTGAAGCATCCGCTGTATATTCTTCTTGATGTCCTCCTTCTTTGTTGGAAGACGGCCGCAATCGATGAGGTGAGTGTCTACTGATTGCAAGAGGACCACAGCTCTGCGATCAAACTGCGAGACGTGGTGGCCTTGACCGGCTATCGTTGACAACGATTCATCTACCGATGGGCAAAGAAGCGTGTCAATAAATGATTTTTCAGAACACTTGGGAATATAGCACTCAAACCGTGATGTATTCTCTTGTGGGCGAAGTGGTCATCGAGGTGACGTCGGGATGAGCCAACCCCCGGAGGTGCTACTGTCGGAGGCCATCGAGTCGTTTCTCGTATCCGTTCTAGACCTAGTCTACGTACTGAATTATACTCGAGCAGCTTGGGCTCAAGTGGCTATTAATGACTAGTAGCATACATTCTGCAGGAAAATATCTACTCATTGGCGCTCGGGACTGCAATCCTCTGTCATGTATCGTCAGTCTACTTACACTGCATGTCCGGTGAAAGTGACTTGATGTTGATAATGCCATATTGATCTGTGATTTGGTGAGCCGGCTCCTCACCAGCATTTAACCCATCATGAATATACATGTAATGGAAGGTCGCGGAGAACCCTTTCCATCGATATTCAATAGCCTCCGAGATATGAAAAGGAGCCTTTTATATAGCCTACCACTTTTCCTATCGAGCCTACTAAGTAGGTTAATTATAGCTTAGTCGAAGGTAGGACCGCTACTACTAAATTTATATATAATTAATCCTAATAACTACCGTAGCTATATATATTATAACCCCCCCCCCTAAGGCGTAGTAAGGCGTATATATAGTTAATTTAAAGCTAGAAGGTAAAGCTATTTATATAATTACTCCTTAGCTAATTCCTTCTCGATCTCGGCGTCTAAGGCGATATAGTTATTAATACCGCCCTAGCTAACCTTATACTACTATAATTACGGTAGCGTTTTATACTCGGTATCCTATAAGTACTATTATAACTTAAATAAAGCTATCGTAGCCTCGCCCTAATTACCCTACCTACTAATATAAATAATATCTTATATAAGATTAATTAGCGCCGCTTATAATCTAAGGATAGGCTTATTAGCCTTATTAGCCTTATTAGCCTTATTAGCCTTATCGGTCTTATCGGTAGAGGCGGTCTCTTTATCTAAAAGAGGTATATAGCGAGTAGACTATTAATAGTACCTCGGTATAACTATACCCGGCTTATACGAATCGTTATATATTTAAAGGTATCGTAAGCTATCTCTTATAGCCTTAGCGGCGGTAATACCGCTACTAAGGGCGGCTAGTGCTATTAACGGCGGCGGCGCTACCGCCCTTACCGCGGCTCGCTCGGCGGCCTTAACGATCTCGAATTCTAATGCATTACGGCGGGTACCGGTACCCTTCTTCTAGAGGTTAAAGGCGCCGTTAGGTCGGCCCTTACCGTATATAACTTCCGGGTCGAGAGGTATTATACCTAGACCGGTAATAGGGGGTGCCTAGTAGTATAACTAAAAGCTATTAAAGTTAATAAGAAAGAGCTTCTTACCCTCTTTTATATATAGGGTAATTATATATTTATATAGAACGCTTTAGTTAATAAGATAATTATAAGGATACCGGCCTATAGGTATAATAAGCTCTTTCTTTTATTACCTTTCCGCTTTAGCTTAAGCCCGGGCTATTAATAACTTTAGATAAGCTAGCGCCGGCTTTATAAGGCTCTTATATATATTAATTATTAGCTTTAATACTATTAATAAAACCTTTATCTATATATTAATATAAAAGTTATTTAAGGTAATAAAGCTATTAATATTATTAGCGGTATAATTATATATAGCCTTAGCCTTTATAGATTAATATATATAAAAGGCTTTTAGCTTCTTAAAGATAGAATTAAGATTACCTCTTAAAGAATAAATAAACCTCTTTATCGCTATATATAGCCTTTCTACCTTAGATATTATCTACTAGCTAAAGTAATAATATTAATTAACGAAATAGATTATAAGGTTATACTTCTATAGGTCTAGCTATATATTTATATAATATAATACTACTATTATAAGGTAAATAGCCTAGCGGAAGGCTATTAGCCTTCTCTTAAAGGTTATAATATTATATAACTTAAGGATATCCTCCTAATTATTAAAAAAGCTTAAAAAGCTAATATCTCGTATAATATAGCTACTATAATTACGCTTAGCCTTAAGGAAGTATTTTTTATACTTTAAGAGGACTTTCTTATTTATATATTAGCGGTAAAGCAATAAGATTACTTTCTTTAATAAAAGATTCTTTATAATAATATTAATTAGGCTAAGGTTACGGTCTATTATAATTACCTTTAGCTTATAAATACCTTTATCCTCGATTACCTTTAATAATACTTTTAGGGCCTAAGCGTAACGAGATTCGTTTTCTCCGCTAAAGAAGATCGAGGCTATTAAGAATATTTTACCCTTATTAATAGCAGTAGCTATATTTAAGAGAGATATATTAAAGCGGTTAGTTTTATATATATAATCGAACTATAAGATATTAAGAAATTCGCGTAATAATAATAGACCGCTCTATAGACTAATTAGAAGATAGGAAAGCTAGTTATTATTATTATAAAGGTCGCGGAAGATAAAGTTATTAATCTAGCCGGTAAGCTCGTTATATAGGTATTATATTAATATACGGCCGGTAAGCCGCTTAAGCTAATACCGTATTAAGGTATTATAAACCTAGCTAATAGTAATACCCTTAAGTTCTAGCTTTTCGGCTATAATTTAGCCTTAAAGCTAATAAGCTATTTCTATAGGCCGGTTACCGGCTTTATATAGCTTAACGACCTCGCTATTATATACCTTAAGAACCTTAATATAGTATTTAGCCTATATTATAACGTTAAGGGCGGTATAATTATAATCCGACGACTTAAGCGTTTAGGAAATACCCTAGCTAATTAGGCCTAAAGCGATCGTTAAGCGCTAAGGGTATAATATTAAAATAATACTTATCTTCCGCTTTTAATTAATATTAATATCGTAATATTTATAACCTTTAATATAGCGTAGATATATATACTATAGGTTAATAATATCGGGCTTCTTTATATAAATAGCTATAGAAAAACCTTACGCGCGCGCGGCTTAATTTATAGCGGCTATTATATTAGCCTATAAGGGGAAATTTAAGGTAAATAGTAACTCTATAATTCCGAAGAAATTACCGAAAATAGTATTATAATTAGCTTTAAATTAAGCGAGTAATTAATATATAAATATAAGGGTTAATTAGATACTTATAATATAATATATATATATAGCTATAGTAGTTATTAGGATTAATTATATATAAATTTAGTAATAGCGGTCCTACCTTCGATTAAGCTATAATTAACCTACTTAATAGGCTCGATAGGAAAAGTAGTAGGCTATATAAAAGGCTCCTATAAAAATCTCCTTCTTCTACGTTATAATAGCATTAGTAATATCTTAGCTACGACGACTACTATAAAAGATATCTATACACCCAGTTATCTTAGCGCTCCCCACTCTGATTTTATCTATCTATTTCGAGACCTTTATCGTTGAAACTGCGACTAACTCCTGAATATGTAATGCTTTCATATTGGGTATATCTAAGAGATGTATCTTACCATTGTCCAACGCCCTTTTCATCCGTCCGCAGTCTTTCACCTCGCTATAGACAATTTCAACAACAAAAAAAAAACAGAAAACAATAACTAGACTTGTTTACCTTTGAGAATGGCCTTCTCCGTCGTCTTACTCTGGTTTCTTGCACTTTATCCAGCTGCACAAGTCCTCCACGTCCAAGTCCAGAATACGTTCTTCCCGCACCGCGGACGCCCGGGTCGCAATTTTCCAATCCTCCTCAATCAAAGCAACGGCTCGCTCGTCGAGAACGAGTTCTTCTTCGCGCTTCTGTATAGTCGGCAAGAGGGGCCTGCAGCTGCAAATGGGCCCAAAGTACTTGAAATGAGCACTCACTTCCAAGCCTCTCGTGCCGGCGTTACCCTGAGCGTTGGACAGCCCATGACACACCTTGATGTCGGACGTGCCGGTTCCCTTTGCGCCCTTGTCTTCGACGATGTAGTATTCGGGGGAAGTGTGAGCGTAGTCCCACCGCAACGGCGGCAGGTGAGCGACAGAATCTCCTCCGCTCGTGACTCGATGGATCGTTTCGTTTCTCGACGTAGCCCAGTTGGCAAATTGAGTGTTTCCGACCCTGGGTGACCCGTAGGTGTAGGCCTCGACTGTTAGGTTGGTTTGCCATAGATACGCGGTAGCCACCGTGGCTACGGCTCCGCCAAGCGAATGGCCGGTTGCCACGATCCGGTAATTAGGATTATCACGCGAAGCTGTATTGATGCTTTCGGTGACCAGGTTCTCAATATCTTTCCATGCCCTATAGAAGCCAGTATGCAGCTGGCATCCGCTGACGAGGTCGCATGGATGCATTTTCGCCTTTAAATCAGTGATCCAGTTATTCAAGCTCCATGATCCTCGCAAGGAGAGGACGATTTCCTGCCTCCCGTGGTCGACGGAGATGTACCCCGTTATACCAGTGTCGGTTCCCCTAGCAAAATACAAGTTAGAAAGCCTCCTTATTGACGTGCTTGTGTAGTCAACATACGTAAATGAAGTCACTGCCGTGATGTGATTATCCTCAACCAGCGGACATGACCCTTCACATCGAATCTGATGCCCAGCGTCTCGCTGTCCATTGCAGTACGCGGCAGCAGCATGTTGCGCATAGAACCGCAAGTTTTGCAAAATCTGGTTGCCTCGTTCCACCTGCGTTCTAATTAGCCGCTGCCAATGAATTGACTCTCTGAGAGTAATCTCACCTGCGAAAGAGATTTGGTGCTATCTTTCGGGGAGCACAGAGGCGGAGGCTTCGCCTTTCGGATTTCCCTCGGAGCCTGTGCTGGGAGCAATTTGGCATCATCTAGTAGATCAAGAAGATCGTTTGGCGATGTTTTCGAAGAACAAGCCAAACGATGCCTCCGTTGAGTCACGCAGTAACCGTACTCCACCGGTACCAGACTCTCTTCAATGTAAGAATTATATTTGTCCAGGTCCTTGTCGGCGCACGCCTGGCGAACCTTGCAGGTCCATCCGAACAGCACGAACTTAGGATTCCTGTAATTCAACATAATCACACGCAGATCTCGGTGCTTGAGTTCTTTCTCGCAATAGAGAGCCAGTGTCCAGTGGATGTCTTTTCCAGTTGTGGCTGAGACGACCTTGGCGGAGATCTATACAATGATGGGAGCTTCAGTCGTCTGCGTCCAATCGCTAATCTAGCCGGATGAACTTACGAAGCTTGATTTTACGTAATTTGCTTCGAATTCTCGCAGCCGTGGCCGAAGACGACTGTTCAAGGCATCAATCGCCGACGTATCGTCCCGCCCATGTAGAGGGGCTGCCGTAGCTCGCGACGAGCAAAGTTTGCCATAGAGTAGTGCGCAGAGAACAATCGCCTTGGGTAGCATCGTGAGGCAGATGGAGAGTTTATCTCATGAACTTAAGCCGATTGAACGCATCATCGGGAAAGCAAACGGGAAAGGGATGGAGCCTTATAGTCGCTTGATCATGTTCTGCGGCTGCTATTCGCGAAGCAACCTCGAGAAGATCTCTTCACTCATAACCCTCCAGTCCTCACGGCAGGCAAATCTAGCTTCGCAAATTCCTGATTTTTTCGAGAAGCCAAAATGGATAAATCGTCTGATGTGCGTTGGCTAATCGCCACATCTCAAAGTTAAGCCCAGAAGGGTCACCATATACTCTATCCATGAGCAATTTAATGTCATCATTTAAGGAGACTTTACCAAAGAGGGAGCCTGGCTAATCGATACGCGGGTCCCTCTGGGTTCCGCAGTATCGCGTCACTATTTATTCTATGCGCACAGCGACTTCGAAAAGTATAGGTTTGAAGGTACGTCTGCCAATCCTTGGGAAAGCATATCGAGATAGGTTCCACCGATCACCTTGGGAGAGAACAAGGACCATTTGTGAGTGGTTCGTATCGATCATTCTAGATCGATGTTCTCTCAGTGATGCATTCTATAGTTGGGAGCAGATATTGATAGCAACATGAAGTTTTGCCGGCCGGCTAGTGCGGACTATCAGTAGGCAGCGAGCGGGACTGTGATCTCGCGGCAAGATTATACTAGACTTCAGACGAATGCGTATGGCGTGACAGACGGACGCATATCACCTATCTCAAATACTACCCAAGATCGCCGGGCATTTGTTTCATGTGCCATGAATCTTCCGATCGTCGGGTTTTAACCAATGGAGGAAACCTCAACTCCTGAGAGCCGGAAACTATTGATATGCGATCCCTATTAATTGAAAACCACCATTTGATGCAGATCCCGGTGTTCTATAGACTCCCGGACTCGGGATTTCGCATCCGAAAGTCGAGACATCATTTCGGTATATCTTAATGCGATTCATTATAGTATCCAGTTTTCAAACCCATACGCATATGAAGGTTAGCTTTCATGGGCCACCTCGATAAGTCTTGACCGAGAGGCACATTCTGGATCGGAAGCGGGCTTTCGTGCGTGTATGCAAAACCCGATTTAGCTTTTCACGTCACCGATCAGGGATTGCCAGGCTATTCGTCCACCAGATGCCGGGATTCTGTGATTCCCCCTACCATCCTTTGCTCCGCGAGTAGCATAGTCTACGCTCCCGTGGTTCGAATGGGGAATTTTCGCCTAAAGCGACATCCAAGGTTCAAAGTGAATAGACTTCATGCTTGCGAAAAGGTACGCAGTGGGGACAGGGGCTTCACGCTCACAACTTGAAGCTTTGGGGTCTTGAGACTAGGCTTCAAAGGGTAGAGCGAGCTTGTTTCTGTCGCACGCTTTCACTTGACCTGGAAACCGTAACTTTACCTTGTGCGGCGCAGGAATGTAGATTACAGGACCTATTGGCCGGACAAATGCAAGACATGGGATAGGACAAAATTCTTTTCATGGGTCCGCAAGAATGGCGAGGAGCTCGAATACAACAAGGTGGTTAATGCAGACAATGGCTCGAGTCGCATATGAACCAAGCCGCAGCTATACCATGAAGATGCGTCAATGTCTCGTAAGAATGACGAGAGCGGCATGTGGACTAGCTTTCGGGTTCTTGCCGCGACCATTTCAGGCCTCGTCGCGGGACTGCAAGATCCTCTTTGAGGGAAACATGCAAGAAGGAACTCTGATCACGCCTTGTGGACAGGGGGTTACAATCATCGCGTTAAACGAACAAGATCGGTCGTCATTCAGGTCGCTTGTTACGAGAAAAGACCAAAGGATACGAACAGAGATGGTGGAAAGGATACCCCGACTTTTGTCAAAAGTATCAAGACCCTGATGGAAAGTGATTCGTATACTTTAGATTCCGTATAGAGGAGTTGAGGACGAGAATGTCTCCTTTCGGGTCCATCATATCATCGTTCCCGAAAAGAGTCGAAAAGGATTGTTGGTGCTCCACCACGAACAGGCCGCTATCACAAAAATCCTGCCGTCAAGTGCAGTAGCAAAGCAACGGGTCGAACCGATGAGATGAAGCGTTACTATCTATTTTGTCTATCTATGTTTCATCATCATTCTTCCTTTCATCACTTCCATCGCTCATGACTTTACCCTTTGGACCTGACTTGTTCCCGCCCGTTCGTGATGTCCGCCAGCCTCCATGTCAAGACGCCTACTGTGGCAGAGACTCAGGGCTCGGTGGGCACGTCTCCACTGGGTGACGAAATCGCGTACTCGAGCGTCAGTCGCACGGCCTTTCCCGCATTCAGATCCACCTTCCAACTGACCAGGCCGTCCTTTTCGAGCATCGCCGAGGCCTGGCCCCAATCCTGGTCCTTGCTCTCGTCCCGACCCGGCACCCCATCGGCAACGACGTCCGGGCCGTCGACCGACAGGACCCCGGCGCCCGGGCTGAGGATGCTGATGCGCAGTCGGTCGTCCTGCGACACGGGCACCTGGTCGAGGACGCGAATGGCCGCGGCTCGGCCCGCCGTCACGCGAGTATTGTGCAACGTGATGACGCGCGTGTACACCGAGGTGTCCTCCTTGCTGAAGAAGCCCGCAGGGTCCTTGCGCACCGCGGGCCTGCCGTACTTGACCTGGACGGCCGGGTCGACGCCCAGGTGTAGCGTGAGCGGCTCGCCGGCGCTGCACTGCGGCATCGTCGTGCGCCCCAGGAAGGCCCCGTCTAAGACGAGGCCGGCCGGGCCCTTGGGTAGGGTCAGCTTGGACGTGTTCTTGACTTTTGCTTTCAGCGTGGCGACGGGGCGCAGCTTGGCCACGACGGTGTGTCTGAGTGCGACGTTGCTGAGCGTGAGCCGCATCACCCTCTGCTTGGAAGAACTCGACTTGGGCGCCAGCGACTTGAGCCCCGGGATCTCGTAGCTCGTGGTGAAGCCCATGTCTTCCACGATGGAGTCTTCGAAATCGAGTGTCTGCTCCTCGTCGAGCGTCTCCTGGGCGTCGGCGTAGACACCACTTGCCTCATTACTTCCAAACAGCCCGCCGGCGGAGCTGGCCACTTGTCCGAACGCAGTGGCTGTAGACGACTCGAATGTTGTGCCGCCAAAACCGCCGCCGGAAGATGAGTTCGCGGCACCAAACGCCGCAGGACCAGCATTAGACGACCCAAACAACCCACCCTGCGCGGGCCCATCTGGTTCATGTTCCTGCTTGATGCGGGCCCCGAAGAGTGTCTGTCCTTGAGGTGGGAATCTGACGGTCTTGTCCAAACGGTCCGGCGCCCAGCCTTGTCTCCGCTGAAACCAGGCTTCTCGTGGGATGCAATCGGCAGCATCAAGCTCTCGATTCGTCGGTCCAAACATCTTTTCCCGAGACACCTGTGTTGAAGCCCCTGTCTGATGCCACTGATAGTTGGCAAATCGAGCTTCCTCCCGGCTGCGCGTGATATCCTCATGCAGCCCGGGTCCCTTGGCCTTGAGCCGGAGGTTCCAGGGGGTAAGGGAGGGTAGTATATCGCTCAGCCCTCCAAAGGTTGCCTGCGACGTCGAGAGGATGACTTTGCACCCCGACCAAGTCTCGGACGTCTTATTCCGCACCTGCGCGTCAAAGCATAGCGCGGCTGTCGCGTCAGTCGTCGAGATGTTGACATCGTAGCAGGGCGTCCAGCCCGCCTCGCTGGTCACGTACGAGAGCACCAGATCGCATCGCATCGATCCCTGTGCCATGTCGTCTGAAGGTTCCTGGGGAAGATCGAGGTGACTGGCAAGCGAACCACGACGAGATGGCTCGGGAGTGTAAGCGGTGCACTCAATGGTGATGCAGACCGAGAAGCAGTACTTGGGCCAAAACTTGAGGCGCTCCTGGCGAAGCCGCGCCTTTTCCGCCCGTCGTTCGACCGCTTTCCTGCGTTTGGCTTCTCTTGCTTTTTCTTTCTCCTTGATCGCCTTCTGCTTTTCCTTGGTCTCTTTGGCCTTTTGCCTGCGTTTGTGTTCCTCGAGTTTGCGAATCTCTGACTTGACCTTCTCGACATCCCTGGTCAAGGTCCTGCGGGTTTTGACTGCTTCTAGATGGTCCGCAAATGCCCTGGCTCGCTCTGTTCGGTACGTCTCCAGGCTCTCTCCGATGTCGACTTCGCGCTCGGGATCGCTCAACGTTTTGGCGTACGAATCCAGGACATTTAGGCGGCTTGCGGCGCTGGCTAGGCTCTCGCCGGCCATGTCGAATGAGTCGACGAGGTCTATGAGACGTTCCCTGGCTTCTTGCAGGTCCGACGAACTCTGCTCGTCTTCTGCCGGCTCGTCTCCGTCGGCGTCATCTTGGTCGTCGGATTCTTCGCCCTCTGAGTCTGGGTAGACCAGATCAAAGTCTTGGCGATTCGGGAGGGGCTCGACGACAATGTCCGTGATTGTCGCCGCCGATCCACTGCCTTCAACCTTGATTGAGTCTTGATCTACAGTCGGGCTGAGACCAGTAATGGTGATTTCGTTGGTGCCGGGCTATAAACAATCAGTGAGTGACCTGAGGGCAATGAAATACGTGCGGTCTGGGGACAAACCTTGAGTTGAACATTTTGTAACTCTCGCGAAACTTGCGCCCGATTTGGTGATAGAACGACTGTGCGTGTGCTCAAGTCTGCAATCCCGTATTCGAGTTTATTGGTTCCGTCCATGGTCCTTCCAGCGTGAGAGCGCCTAATGAACTTGGACGCTGTGAGACACAATCAGAGTTGCTTTGCGCGCTTGTCACAACAAAGGCCGAAGGGTAAGAGAGCCGCGAAAGAAGAAGAGCATGTAGAACACGAAAACGTCTCGCGAAAGCTGTCACTAAAGGTGCATTCATACGAGTCAAGTAGCGGTAGAATTGACGACTACCATAGAGTGGCGCAGCGCAGAATACTATGGCAAAGTCAGGCGACAGACCTACTTCGCTTTCACCTCAATGCTCCGCCTCGGGCCTCAAGGCGCTCTTTCAAGCGCAGCGCGCGGTTCAAGGAGATGCACGCTAGGGCGCAGCGCGTTCTGTCTACGATAGTCGGTCAGGCAAAGTTGTATGGAGAAAAGTGGTATCATTGAAGAAGAACCCGGTGCTGGGGTGAAGAAGAGAATAAATAGGCTATGCCTTGCAGAATAGAATGAGTCACGGCAAGCATCCTTGTTGACTCTTTTGGATCCGTCCAATCAATCCTGTCACACATGCAGTTGCGTAGCTGCACGCCGAACCGATCGCCCTTTGGCCGATTTTGCGCCTGTTCCTTGCTCCAATGCTGTTCAGGAATAATAAGCACTCGAACGTGGTGTTTCAGATCAATGGGAAATGCTTACCTTGGTTGGAAGACTCTGCCTGGCCTTTGTTTTTTAGGTTGATTGCCTTGCCTCCACGTCCGGCACGACCCGCATCCTCATCGTCGGAATCATCATCGCTGTCGTCGTCGTCTTCTTTCTTGTCCTTGTCCTTCTTCTCATCGTCATCGTCATCATCGTCGTCGTCGTCGCCCTTGGCATCTTCTTTGGACTCCTTCTTTGTCATGTTAGCAACGGTATCGGTTTCATCGAAAAGAGCCGACTGTACCTTTTTCTTGTCGTCATCGTCGTCGTCGTCATCTTCCGACTTCTTGTCCCCAGTGACGTCGGAGGTAGCATTCAAGGGGATCTTGAGCGACGAGGTAACGGTGCTGCTCGGGCCAGAAGTGGAGTCGAATGTAACGATGCCCCCGTCCAGAACGGTGATCACGGTGACACGATCCGCATCATCCTTCGTGAGTGTATGTTGCTTGAAGCCCACCGTGGGCTCCTGGTTGAAGAGGTCGTCGGTGACGGGCTTCAGTGAGGACTCGACGGCCACGCCCGCACTGAGTGCCTTCCAGTCGTTCTTTGTAACGTACTTTGTGAGCAGGCCTGCGATGGCCCCAATCGTCTTTTCCACCGCCTTGGGAGCAATGTACTCGATGTTGTCGATCCACTTGCGAAAGTTGGTAGGGTCCGTAAAGTACAGCTCGGAGCGATCCTCATTGTAGTACGTTAACCGCCACCAGTCGCAGTGGTTTGCAGGCAAGAGAAAGAGGATGCTGAAGCGCATGACCCAGAGGTTGCAGTTGAGGCCCCAGTCCTTGGAGTCGAAATGAACAGTCATGTTCTTGGGTGATTGCTGACCAGGAAGGATGGTATCGTCATCCCAAGGCGAGTCGTAGTCTTTGTGATGATGGTGCTTATGCTTGAGGTTGGGCCCGACTAGAGGCCTGGATGAGTTGTTCCGCAGGATGACAAGGGCCTTGAGCATCGGCTTCTTGTCAGGCTTAGCGGTGGGATCATGAGCTTGGGCAATGTCGTGAGTTGTAGGTGGGACAGGCACTGCCGCCGACTTGACTTCGGTCAGAGCCAGCAGCACCGACAGGAAGAGAGGAATGGCCCTCATTGTGCGCTTGAGTCCTGATTTGAGCTCGAGATGTACGCAAAGGAAATTCAAAACCAAGACCAAAGGGCAACTTGACTGTGGCGGGCAGATGATTGCGCGATTGGTGATTGCTTCATGGATCGGCAACTTGATCGACCGAGTTGGGACTTCCTTTTATCTTAAGTTATCAACTCGGCAATCTATGCTGCGAGATTATCGCAGCGTATTACAAGCCCGTCTTTCGACTCGGTTATTGATCAGTCATAGATGATCATGTACGATGACATGATTGCGGCAACTTCATCTTGGAAAGTCGCTCAAGAATGGGGACGCCGCAATATCCTGGCCGTTCGTAGTCGGTAGCGAGCATAGCAGACACCGTGACGCTACAGTTGCCAGACCTGGGGATCCTTGTCCAAGGCAGCGAGCGGGCAATGAACAGCCTCTATCCTGAGGCCTCTCGATGCCCGACAGCTCCGTAGCACCGGAGATGCTGGGGCCGGGTTAACCCATAACAGGCCGAATATGGGACGAATCCTTCCGGTCGTCGTCATTACGTATTCAGGTCCTTTCGGCTTTTGACTGATCCTTTGGAAGGTGATGTGTATCCGGCTACGAAGTAAAGGATCTTTGTTTCATTATGATGAAGAGTTCATCGACGAGGATCTCGCGATTCAAACGATTGAATTGTTCGTAACACAACGCCTAGATTGACCCTGGTGCTGTTCAAAGACGATCCATTGAATAGCCTTGAAGGTGGATACTCGAACAGAGCTCAGCCCGTCGGCATCAGCCGAAGCTGTAAGACCCGCGAAGAGATGGTTGCAAGCTAATTGCTGCTATTCGAGAAAGGTTACGGTCGAAAGGTATGCGAGCTTCATGTTCCCACGCCTCTACCTTGAAGTCTGAAGGCTTGCTGTCTTCGCAGAAAGACTCGAGGAGACGGTCTTGACTGACTCGCAATTTTCATCGATTGAGGTCGAGTTGATGATGATGCCGTTGTCTCCGCCCAAACCAAGTGCCGGAGTGGTTCCAGTAATCTAAGTCCACATTCGAGGTCCACAGTTTCTACCGTATCTGGCATACCCTGATGGGCTACCAGAGTCCCTAGTGTAAGAGAGCCATCGTGGGCTTGAAGCAGATACAACAGCCGGACTACCGTTGAGTCTCCTTGGGTTCTCCGAAACTGAGAGCCTGCGACGTCATTGTCGACGGAATATCTGCAAGGTGCTGTATCTCATCTCATGTTCCATGGATCCATTCGATTCTGCGTCGCCGACTGGACGAGACGAATTCAATCTGGACGATCAAGTTGCCAAGTAAGTGGATCTCTTTTAAAATAGTCTCAAGACTAACCAATCAGGCTCTTGCAAACTTCGGCACTGCCATTTCCATTATTCCTTCTCCCCACTCAGACTCCGCTGGGCAAAAAGATCTTTGGGTACCGGGCTGAGGTCGATGCTTTCAGTGTCGTTTGCCTGAGTCATTTGCAACTGTCGATAGGTCGGATTAAAAAGATGACATCACTATGATGTCGTGAGGGATTGATGAGGATGCTATTCGGCATTTGGTGTTTCTTGAGGTGAGGTGGAAGAGCCGAGCGTGGTGATGGTTTTACTGGAATATTCGAACATCGGTCTGGTAGGAGCGGCTTTGGCTGATGTAAGCTCAACTGGGACAACTCTCCGACGGCCATGTGGCGCCGGCGTCCGTGGCTGCATTGCTGTGAGCCGGAAATGCTGACGAAGAAACTGTACTTTCTTGAGCGCATAGATACTTCATGATCCCATCTTCTGCCGCTGAGAACTATGACTAGACCCTCTTCACGGAAGTATAGAAGCGTTCGCATTTGTCCCTTTACCACTCTATTGCAATGACTGGACCCCTCTTCGACCCTGCGCTTAATCCGTCATCCCCTCCTTTTCCGTCTGCAAAACATACAGTACGTCGCAGCTATCAATCGCCGACTTTGCGAATAACCTCACATCTCTCTGCCCAGCTCTCCACCCACCATGGAGCTCCTTGATCCTGCCACAGGCCGGCCGCTGCCCGGCGATGCCATTCAACGCGTCCTGTTCCTCGCTAGCAACGTGCACGTCTACAACATCCCGCCATTGACGTCTATGCGCGGTCATAATGCCGCTTCCTGGACTGCAGAGCCCTCGCGACACATATTCACTGCCCGTCTTCGCGTCGTCGAGACGGCATTCTCCAGTTCCGAGACGTCATCTTCTGGTGCCGCACAGGGTGACGAGGACAACGCCAACCTCAAGGTCGATGTCGTCCTGGAGGACCCTTCCAACGGCCAGCTCTTCGCCGCCGCCCCGTACACCAGCCAGGCCATTGTCGAGCCTGTCGTTGATAGCAGTCGCTTCTTCGCAGTCACTGTTCGCGATCAGAGCGGTCGCAAGGCCATGCTGGGCATCGGCTTCGAGGAACGGTCCGACGCCTTTGACTTGGCCGTCGCGCTGCAGGAAGCGAGGCGCTCTCTTGGCCTGGACGCCAAGGAACAAAGCGCCTCGGCGGCGGCGGAAAAGGCAAAGGAACCTATCAAAGACTATAGTCTCAAGGAGGGTGAAACGATCACCGTCAGTCTTGGCAAGTCGGGACTGGGGAGGAGACGTCCTCAGCAGCAAGACGCGCCCGTTACGGACATTCAATCGTTTGCTCTCGCTCCACCGCCGGGTCCGTCCAGCTCAGCTTCCTCGGGTGGGTTCTCTTTGCCTCCGCCTCCGAGTGCAGAGGACGTCAAGCGCAAAAGACGCTCGCTGCGGGACATGGGCTTCGACGATGGCCAGAACGGAGAGTTTGCATGAACTCGAAGACGATCCTTTTCCCCGACGTCGCTTCTCCCGTGTTCCCACAGGGCATTGTTTCAAGTGTACACGGCATAGCACGATGCATTATTCAGCGAGCTTGACCTCGAAAGCGAGAGTGGCTTGTCTTGGATAACGCTACGCTCGTCTACATAGACATGGCCAAACAGGCATCGCAGATATAGTGCCACTATCAACTTGGCCATATCGACTCCAGGCACGGCAGGCTCAGGCGGTTCTCCCGGCTTGACCGGCTCGGCCTTGTGGGACTGCCGGAGTCTTCATTCCGCCCCACATCCGTCTTGTACTGGTAGCTGAGCTCCGACCACTCGCGACTGTCCGAGTCTTCAGGTTGTATGCTTTCTTCTGCATCTTCCAACGAAGCACCGGATATTGTCGACGAGCATGCCGACCACTCCTCCGGGTCCTGGGTTGGCGTGCTGTGTCGCGATGTCGATCGGCTTGGCATTCTCGGCTTCCTCGGTACAAACTCCGGAGACGCGCCATTAAGCCGCGTTATGGGTCTCTTTGCATCGCGCGTCGACACTGCAGCCGTCGCGTCGGAAGACCATGAGCCGTGCCTCTCGTCGTACGCCGCCCTCTGCCGGCCAACCTCGAACCAAGTGTCGCGGCTATGTCCTTCCATGTACACTTCGCTCAGTCGAAGAAACATGGCTTTTTCTTGCTCGGCCGCTTCGTTCAGTTGCGACCTGGTTTGATTCAGTTGCTTGCGCACCCTGCGCCGATGCTTGCCCGCTTCCGTGCGGGTCAGCTCTTGCTCCAAGAATGAATATTTGGCGAGGAGTTCGTTGGCGCGTCTCGACTGATGCTGGATCGAGGCCGTCAGGTACGCCTGCTCGGTGTAGATTTCTTCATATGGCCGCGGTCGAAAGATGGCGCCGGGCAGGAAATTTTCCCTCGTGCGGCCAGTGTTCCTTTGGCTATGTTTGCTCATCGTCAAGGCGTTGGCTGATATGGTGTCTTGTTGCTGCAGTGGCTCTTTGCTGAGATATACAGATGATGGATTTTGTGGTATGATCAGTTTGAGAACCATCTTATTGCCGACGAGTTGGATTAGATCTTTTGCTTGACGTTCCCAGAAGCGCTTCTGGAAGGGTGTATGCAGTCATCGAGCCAAAGACTTCACACTAGAGCTTTATGGATTTGGTAGCTCAAAGACTACCCGAGTTTTGCTGATGATGCGTGATCAAGATCCTTGGTCAACTAGCTCTTTCTTCGTTGTGCATTCAGCCAACACACCAACCTCTTTGGTCCCGGCATCAAGGTCTGCGTTCAGCTGAGGCTGTGATATGCTGCTTCCAACAACGAGTCTCCCAGATGCTTTCAGCAAACTATTTGTCGCCGTCGTCACGGGCCAACGTGGTCGGGGACGCCACGCGTTGGACGTCTTTGACTAGCGACGGAAGCTTTTCGTGCGGCACCCATGCCAAGGCCGACGTAGGTGTTGTGAGCGGAAAACAAAGCATCCGCGGCAAGTCTAGATGGCGAACCCCCCGTGCCGCGGCGGCTCGTTGAACCTCCAGAGCCCTGCGTCAGCGGCGGCCTTGCGGATGTATGACAACTCGTCACCAGTCGCGGCTCGGTCGACGTCGGCGTACCTGACATCGGCATTTTCCTCTTTGCCCGAAGCCGACCTCCTGGCCTTGCCCACGTGGGCGTCCGGCCGGTACTGGTCCATGATGTGGACGAAGCAGTCGGTCGAGACCTCGGCGGCGAGGAACCTCATGATGTCGGCGCCTTCGGCCTCCTTGCCCGGCATGACGAGATGCCTGACCAGCAGCCCCCGCTTGGCGATGCCGTCGGCGGTGAAGCACAAGTCGCCGACCTGGGCGTGCATCGCGCGGACGCTCTCGCGTGCCGTGGCGGCGTAGTCGTCGGCCTTGAGCAGGCGTCTGGACGATGCCCGGTCCCAGAGCTTGAAGTCGGCCAGATAGATGTCGACAAGACCGTCCATGAGGCGCAAGGAATCCAGCGAGTCGAAGCTCGACGTGTTGTAGACGATGGGTACCCGCAGGCCCAGGTCTCGGGCGTGAAGGATGCTCAGAGCAACCTGGGGCACGACGTGCTCTGGCGTGACGACATTGATGTTATGCACGCCACCGACTTCCTGCAGCTTCATGTACCACTCGGCCAGCTCCTCGGGCGTCAGGTCGAACCCGTTGCGCTGGTGGGCGATGTCGTGGTTCTGGCAGAAGACGCACCGCAGGTTGCATCCGCTCATGAAGACGGCGCCGCTACCATTATGCCCCTGAATGCACGCCTCTAAAGAAGCACGCGGGCAGATTTTGTAGGTCAGCCAGCAGCTTCAGCTTCTCCAATGTGTCCGACGGGCTGGGGATATCGATTCCATTCTCACTCACCCTCGCCAAAGTGAGGGGCGATGACGTTGACTTTGACCTTTTCGCCGATTAGGCAAAACCCCGTCTTCTCGTACCGGTTGACGCCGCACATGCGCGGGCACAGGTTGCAGTTTCGGAGGTGAGCGTATGCCGATGAGCGCTTGAGGGCGGCGTCGCGAGCGCTGAGCGTCTGGTATCGCGGCGTGTAGTCGTCGAGGAGGAAGGGCGGGCCCAGGTGCATTCCTCGTCTCGGGACGAAGGCTGACCGTGACCGGAAGAGCCGAGTGCTCGTAGAGAGCCTCATGATTGAATAAGCACGAAAGAATCCATACAGAGCCTCCCGAAGAGGTGGACCACACGTCGTTGGGAAGTGGTTGACCGTTGATCACTACCGGTTGTGAGGGTATCCACGTCGATGTGACGCCTACCCTATATGCGATGCTCATTCGCCGGATTTCCCTCCCACTCAGCATCGTAACGAAGCTTGCTTCAAAGTTTTACCTGAATAAGTTATTAAAATATTTTTTTGAAGCGCGTCTAGGTAATTCCTTCGTGATTCGTTCCGGTTGTCGCGGTCTCGTACCTGGACATACATCGTGAACAATCGTTGTTATCCACACGTCTCTCAAGCGATCGAGAAGCATTATGTTCGGCTGCACGGCGTGCCTTTTGGAAATCTCACTTGTCTCACATCATATTTGGCCCCTTTCACGGCAAGGACGGTGAATAGTAGAGGTCTATATGCTCTGAAAATATCTGACGCGCCCGGTGCATCGATGCATCCTCGACATGAGCTTGAAGTATGACGGGGTCGAACCTTCGCTCCTTCGTCATTTTGTGGTCAAAGAATATATACACCAATATTTAATTCTTCACCAACAAGCACTGAAACATGGTAAGATGGCCGAGTTGGTTATGGCGCCAGGTTAAGGACTCTAAGCCTTAGCAGTAATTTCCTGGTGGAGCAATCCTCCTGGGTTCAAGTCCCAGTCTTATCATTCTTTTTCCGCTTCGCATCGGATGTTCACCGCGTGCGATGCCAGTTATTTTTGCACAAGCGAATATTTTTTGCCCTTTCGTTTCTTTCCTGCAGCGACAGCAAAATCCTGTCCAAGGACTCGACTGGATCTGCTGATTTTTGCGCGACGTGGTGAAGCCCTGGCGCAGCTGAACCGAAAGGCAGTGAGCCACATTAGTGCCAATGCCGCAGACTGTGCTATGGCGCCAAACGTCAATCCGTGCCGCGACCACACACAGTAAATTGTCTGCTACAGCCCCCAGCTGCCGTCTGCAGCAACGAGACCGGCGCTGGTTCTACATAGAGCATTCGCAGGCGCGCATTGAGCCTGGAGATGTCATCACGGCATGAGTAGAGCCAAGCTTATGTCTCCTGCTTGAAGCTTTTACAGGACGCAGTGTCAGAGACGGCCGGGACGCCTTAGCTACATGTTTGAGGTTTGATGCAGCGAGGCATATCCTCGGCTGTCGATGAAACGAGTGTCTTTATCGAAGAAAAGGCACACTATGCTTCACGGATGCGAACTTTGAAGGCGGGAATATCTGAAAGACACACGCCATGAAAGACTGCTCCGAGGCATGTTCAGCTGTGCTCTGACGCCTAGCCTCTCTTCAACAGAGTCATGATGTTTGAAGAAGCGCAGCGGGATGGCGTTTTGCCAGGTTGTCAAGCCGTTCACGGCTAGGATTGCGAAACAGTCCCAGCTAATAACCAAGTTACCCGCCAGACCGATGCTAAAGGACGATGCCCTGCCTCAGATGCTATCCTATGCGCTCCCTCGAAACAGTGTGGCTTTTCAGGCCAAGACGAAGCGGGTGTTCGGTCTCGAACCTTGCTCAGGGTATCTGAACAGGGTCGCAGCAATCGATGATGATTCAAGTCAAGCTCTCGCCCCGGGGTCTAGGCCTACTGGAAGTAGGACCCTTGGGCGCTGTCTCCGTCAGGAGTGCATTCTCGGCCGAGCCTGGCAGCCTAGGTAAGATGCCGCTGCCTTGTGTGAGTGAGTGCGTGAGTCCCGGTGTCTGCTCAGCTCTGTCAACCGGGCTGAGTGTCAAGTGAAGCGTGATCAAATGGGGGAGGGGGGGATTTGTAGCGGAAACCCTCGTTTCCGATGGATTCGGCGTGGGGATGTTAGTGGGAGGCAGCCGTTAGTAGTCTCCGAGGATCTAGTGGAGGGAGCCGAGAGCTGACGCTGGCCAATAACAAGGAAACTTGAAGTCAACTTACTGCAAATGGCTAAAGAGGCACTGTAACTTACTCTGATGCAAGGACATTCAGCTGACCGCACCCGGCGATTCGGCAAACGTCTACACGCGCAAGCTTCCATGTCTTTCGGGTCTTTGAGTACCTTACGTAGTGAGACGTGCAGCAGCTAAAACTCATCATCGACATGGGGGCCCTTTGCCGTCGGTTGTTCCGCAGACTAAGTCGGTTTCTGGGAGATACAGTTAGGTAGTTTACCGTAATTTCACCAAGGGCATCATCGACGAGTCTCGCCGTCATTCGCAGATGAAAAACGGATCGCTCCGCACGTGCTCGTACAATAGCACGGGCAAGGGACGAAAGACCTCATGACTACAGTAGCATCCCCTGGCCTGGCCGGTTCGATCCGGTGCAAAAGAGGCGCGGCCGTGCTCGTTCAGAGTTTACGGTGACCGGGGGAACCCTTGCCGTTAGGGGGGGCCTTTGACGGATGCAGATGGATGCTTCCTCTCGCGATCTCGCAAGAGGACAACACCGCAATTCGTCGGGCGGGACCACTGATTCTGGCAGCCAAGGCGCCTATGTTGGATCGCCGCTGTTCTTGCCTAGCATGGCGTGGTATTCTCCAAAACCTCTGGCGGATGCGCCCACGTTGATGGCGTCAGGCCACATGAAAGGATCCACGAACCGATGCTCACAGCAAGGCATGAGATAGGCGTGCAGGAAGCGTCGCAGGGTGCGTCCATGACGATTGGTCCAGATAGAGTGAGTGATGGTTATACACGCACAATGAGAGCGATTGTTCGACGCGACCCAATGATTGACTCGAGGGTTTGTCGCGACATCGAGCAACGTTGAACTTGATCGTACTTTTTACTCGGTACTGCCAACCAGGCCAATGGTAACTCCTGGTCGCCGTACTTGGGGTCCTGGCGCGAGCGGCTCTTGTCTCGATCCAACGGCGGCAAGCGAGACGGAGTGACGGGACATGGTGACATCAGTGTGATATGGTGGCTTGGCGTCTACGATTGCTGTTTGAGTGCTTGGATTCCCGAGACAAGTCGGGGGAAACAAGCAACAACAATTGATGGCAGTCAATACTGTAGACGCGAGACACTGGATCTACAGTACGCGTTGAGACGGTCGATTGGAAGAAATCATTACCATGACATTAGCTAAGAACATCTGTTACAAGTCATCGACGCGGTCCGAGAGAAGAGGCAGCAGACTGGAAAAGATGCGTTGACCAGCCTCTTTCCCACATGTCGTCCTACCCCGGTGTCCTGGTACAGCTGAACGGGGGTTCGTGCAGTAGTGGATCCCAGCTGGCAAGGTCGGCTTCGGCGATCGCTGATTGGCTGATAGGCTCCTGCTGCAGCATCGTCGGCACCCTCCGCGGGATGGGTGTGTAGCGGAGGACTTGTACCGTATGATCTACGATACCCGTCTGCACAATAGGGGTTGACGGAAAGATGGTGTAGCGCGTGGGGATGGATACTTTGTGCGCTTCAATTGTCGTGTGCGTGGGGCACTGATCAAGTCAAGAAATTGCCCAGGTTGGGAAAGAGTGGAGAGAGGGATTTCCTGGGATGGAAAGAGACAGCAACGAGATGCGAGAGTGTGTGGAAGGAGCGATGCGAACGGCAAGTTCAATGCCCAATAATGTTTTTCTTTTTTCCCATTTTCTTGCCGTTCTTGGTGTTCTTTGCCGTCTTTTTCGGTTCATCTCGTGAGCAACCCGGCAGGCATGGACGTAGCGAGTCCCCGGTCAACCATCTACCGAGGGCAGGGATTGAGAGACATTCAACAAACGACGTCTCTTTTTGTGCGGCAGCCGAATAAGTGTCCAGTGCCAGGCCCACCGGAGGGGGCACACGGGGAGCAGACAATAGGCCTAGCGTCGACAGAGCCACCGTTGCGCAGCTGGACTTTGGTCCCTCGTCAAAGACGGCCTGGGCTCTCTGCTTCAACCGAGGAGCGCCACGTCGGGCAACCGTCAATGGTTCATGGCAAAAGAGTAGACATTGAAGCCTCTTGACGGCACTGTCCGCTGCCGCACTCGACAAAAAGGGCGCGCCAGCTCGACGCAGGTGCAGACAAGACGCAGATGCAGACGCAGATGCCGACAGCACTGTAGAGCGCTACGTAGCCTACAGTACAGCACTGCGCAGGGTGCCTTGGTGCTGTAGGTACGTTTGAGATCAGCGACCGCCATGCGCCTGGCTTGATTGGGCTTGGGGTCTAGAGCCCGATTCGACCGCTTGGGCTGAGACACGACTTTTCCCTCACTGTCCCCGAGTCTGTCTGCGTCTGTTTACTTTGGACGGACAGTTCCATCGTCAGGTCTCCCCCTTTGGGGGGGTCCTGATCAGAGAGAGGCCCTCGAGTCCCCTAGCTGGGTCCATTGCTCCCTCCCATGCATTCAACACGCACCACAATCTCACACAAGTCGCTCGCACACACCACACATCCACACACCTTTTGCTGCTCTGCCGTCATTCTCCTCCCCCTTGCCGGCTGAAGCTGGCCCGCCCACACTCTGGTTAAATTTCCCGTCCAACATTAAGCTAGACTGCCCCATAACTTGTCCTACTCGTGCCCTGATCCCTGCCGCTATGCCTTGATATATCCATGGCCGTCTGTTCGTTTCATCACGTCCTTTGCCCACTCATTTCGCCTTCTTTAATTTCGATCCGCCGTATGCGTCCGGCCCGGCAAGTATCTCGCCTTGGCCATTGACGCCCAAAGATACCTCTGGCTATTTGCGCCTGCTCTCGCTAGGTAGCAAAGTCGAACAAGACCCGGCGCACAACTCGTCGATTTCCTCTCTGCAACTCCATCCTCCAACGTCGCCGACGACGTCACGACGCAACCCTGACGCTCGCACCCGCGAATCACCCCTGCGCCGTACCAACACGAGAGCAAACATCGCGCCGTAGAGGCACGCGCCTCGAATTCGCCAGCATCGCGACGCAGCCAGAGCTGCCTTAGTCGCCGCCATGGGTGCCTTCATCAGTTGGATTAACTCCAACGTGGGCAACTCGACCGCCACCGAGAATACCAAGAACACAAAGCCTCAGTCACTATGGGGTATGCGATATTGTCCATTGCGCTTCGAGTCGCTGCTAACGTTTGTTTCAAGGCATGATCGATACTCTCATCCCTGTGCTGGTCTTGTCGTCCATTTACTTGATCTTCTTCCTCATTTTTAGAAGATCGCAGCGCAGATACTATGCGCCGAGAACGTATTTGGGATCGCTTCGGCACAAGTAAGTCGTCCCTAATACTTGCGACAATGGTTGAAGTTCACCGGAAACCATTGAAACCGGGACGCAGAGCATTTCAAGTTAGAAGATGCTAACCTCAACCTAGTGAACGGAGCCCTGATCTGGGAACCGGCTGGTTCAGCTGGCTCGGCACCTTTTCCAAGCTTCCCGATGCCTACGCGCTCACTCACCAAGGCCTCGATGCGTACCTCTTCTTGCGATACCTTCGTGTCGCTACCATCATTTGCCTAGTCAGTCTTTGCATCACTTGGCCGATTCTCTTCCCCGTCAACGCCACCGGCCAGGGTGTAGCGCAGCAGCTCGACATCCTCTCGTACAGCAACGTCGATGTCAACAAATCGCCGAACCGCTTCTACGCCCACTGCTTCGTTGGTTGGGCTGTCTATGGCTTCGTCATGTACATGATTATGCGCGAATGCATCTTTTACATCAACCTGCGCCAGGCCTACCTCCTCGCTCCGCACTACGCCCGTCGCATCTCGGCGCGCACCGTCCTCTTTACGTCGGTTCCTGCCGACTTCCTAGACGAGACCAAGCTCCGCCATATGTTCAACAACTCGGTTCGTCACATCTGGCTCACGGGCAAGACGGACAAGCTGGACGAAAAGGTCGAGGAGCGCGACAAGGTTGCGATGAAGCTCGAGGGCGCAGAGGTTAAGCTCATCAAGATGGTCAACAAGGCCCGCGCAAAGGCTGCCTCCGGCAAGGGCGCTTCCGACGATCACGATACCGAGACGGGCGACATTGCCTCGCGCTATGTTCCCACCAAGAAGCGACCTTCGCACCGCCTGGGTCCTCTTGGGCTCATCGGCAAAAAGGTTGACACCATCGAGTGGAGTCGCTCCGAACTTCAGCGACTCGTGCCCGAGGCGGAACACGCTCAAGCCGAATGGTCCAAGGGTCAGTACGAAAAGCTTGGTGCCGTCTTCATCGAGTTCAACACCCAGGCCGACGCACAGGCTGCCTATCAAACCGTCACCCACCACAAGGCCCTTCACATGTGCCCCAAGGTCATTGGCATCAAGCCTAACGACGTCATCTGGAAGAACCTGTCCATTCCCTGGTGGCAGCTCATTGTTCGTAGATACGCCGTCTGCGCTCTAATTGCTGCTCTCATCATTTTCTGGGCCATCCCTGTTGCTATTGTCGGTATTATCGGTCAAGTTGCTGTGATCAAACAACTTCCCGGTTTGACATGGTTGAACGATCTCCCAGAGGTAAGTTTCAGAGCTGATTGGAATCACTCATCTGGGTCAAGTGCAAACTAACATTGCCTAGAAAATTCTCGGCGTCATCTCTGGTCTCTTGCCTGCAGTCCTCATGGCAGTCCTCATGTCCCTCGTCCCCGTCATTATGCGCCTCTGCGGCAAGCTCGCTGGCGCATCGACGCTGTCCCAGGTGGAGCTCTTCACCCAGAACGCCTACTTTGCGTTCCAGTTGATCCAAGTCTTCCTCGTTCAGACCGTCTTCAGCTCCGCAGTGGCGGCAATCACGGAGATTGCCAAGGATCCTTCATCTGTCTTCACGACGCTGGGAAACACGCTGCCGACTTCTTCCAACTTTTACATCTCCTACTTCATTCTGCAGGGTCTGACGCTTGCCGTCGGCGTACTGACTCAGGTTGTCGGCCTCTTCATTTTCAAACTGCTGTACAAGTTCCTCGCCGGCACGCCTCGCGCCATGTACACAAAGTGGACGGCCCTCAGCGCCATTCTCTGGGGAAGTCTGCTCCCTGTCTACACCAACATTATCTGCATCAGTGAGTTTGGCCACTCTAGAATGACCGTCGAATGATTTGCTGATGCATTGTTTAGGTCTTGTCTTCTCCGTCATTGCTCCTCTGGTGCTTGGCTGGTCAACGATCGCCCTCGCCTTGTTCTACTTTGCCTTCCGTTACAACATCTTCTTTGTCTCGGACACGGCCGTGGACACGCAGGGTTTGATTTACCCTAGGGCTCTCAAGCAGCTGTTTGCCGGCATCTACGTTGCAGAGATCTGCATGGTCGGACTCTTCGCCGTCTCCAAGGCGGCTGGCCCGGCCGTTCTCATGGCCATCTTCTTGATCTTCACCATCCTCTTCCAGGTTACCCTATTCAAGAACATCGACCCCTTGTTGTACGGAATTCCCCGCAGTGTCTTGGCCGAGGAGCAGACCATCGAGGCCAACAACCTGGAGACGGCCGCCAGCGATGGCTCACACGGCGCCAACGGCAAGTCTGCGACCTTGGATAAGGCTCACTCCAGCGGAAGCGCAGTTGAGAAGAAGGGCAACCTGTTCACGAGATTTTTCAAGCCTTGGGTCTACGCCGACTTTGCCACCCTGCGCAAGATGACTCCGCCCGAGGAGGACATGGGTTTCGAGAGGCAGTACTCGAACCAGATCGAGGCCACGGCCTACCTGCCGCCCTCTGTCACCAGCAAGGCTCCGACGCTCTGGATCCCCGCCGACTCGGCCGGCGTCTCCAAGCAGGAGGTCGCGCTCACGAGCAAGGTCATCCCCATCACCGACGAGGGTGCTACCATTGACGACAAGAACAAGATTCACTGGGACACCGAGGGTGCTCGTCCGCCCATCTGGGAGGAGAAGATTTACTACTAGACGAAAGACACACACACAATGGCGCGATACCCTCTTCTTTTGAGTGCGCCTGGAATGGAATGAGTCCGTTTAAGCGGCACAGCCACGACTGAACACGACTCTTTGGACCAAGGTTTGGTTGGTTTGGCGAAGGATACCCCTCGGTGGTTTTGGTGCGGTGCCTGTTTCTTGATGTTGAACCTGTGTTTGGTCTGTTGATACTCTTTTGACGCGTTAATATTTGTGGGAGAGGTTGAGTGAGGCTTTGACTAGAGCTCGATACATACCTAATAATCACGTATTTGAACCTGATTGACGAATTTACTTCGCATGCGCAGGCAACACGCAAGAGCGGCACGACCGTGACCCGTCTTTCTAGCCTGCATCTCGCAAAGCTAATCCTTGGAGGCCTCGACTTCTCAGACGGCTACCTACATGGTCGACCCGGCCGACCGGCACCGCCCGTCGGGGTCCAATGCCGTGCAGGCGCCTCTCTACATACATACGCTAGGACAGAGATCGCGGGTCGACCAAGGCGGCCGCATGAGAAAATTCCGACCAGACCATGCGTTTGCAGCAAAGGGGCCAGCCCAAGTGTATCAAATCGTGTCGTCAGGATGCAGGAACCCCGAGGGGGGTCGAGGAGGGGGCCCTTCAGATGCAAGTGACAGACGCAGGTCGGAGAAATTCACATTCACGTTTTTGGGCCCGGCCTTTTTGTGTCTCAAAAGGAGAAGAGCTTAGCTTTCGTCATGCTTCGTGTTTCAATAGGGGAAGAGGTTTCATGGTTCTTCGTGTTGTAATAGGAGAAGAGCTTTCGTGGTGCTTCTTTCCCAGGTGTCAGTGTGCACGCGTGTGTCTCTGCGGGACTCTGCGAGATAGAGAGAGGGTTCGCAAGTAGGGCACGGGGATAATTATGGCGAGAGACAAAAAGCAGGGAAAATGGACGACTTGTCGCCGAGGCGATGAGGTGCCCATGTGAGCCGTGTTTGTGCGTCCCAGTGTCCCACACACCATGCGCGCCGGCGGAGACTGGCCAGCAGCGGATGCAACGGCCGAGTCGCGATTGAGGCAGAGGGAATTCGGTTTCCTTGGTCGCGGCTACGAAAGTGCAGATGCTGTCTTTCCATGGATGCGCGCCGGATGAGAGGAGAAACTAGTAGAGGAGAGAAGGGGAAGAAGGATCATGAGTTGGCTCTTACCACGGGACATAAGGTACCTCGACTGTACTCAACCTCAGCGATCAGGGACATAGGCCCAAGGTCAGTCCGAATAGACAAGTTGCAAACAGGCAAGAGCGAGCAGCGAATGCCATGGACAGAAAGCCCTGCGTCTCACCAGAGGCAAGAACTGTCTTGTAGGCTCTGGCCAATCAGCTGCTTCAATCCGTCGCATCGGCCTGCATCTCGACGGGGGTGCCTTCCTCGTGCGAGCACAGCATGTTTCCCCAATCTTGAGATTCTGTCCTTGGGGAAGGAACGATTCGAAACAAAGAATCAGACGAAGCCACGGTCAAAAAAATGTGTAACTTCTGAAAAGACGCTCTGAACACTCGGTTCGCATCTCGAGAACACATACAGTACAATACCTTGGCTTCATCGACATCATACCGTCCCTCAACCCGGGAAGCCTAGAACGCATGCCGCCGTCCCCACCACAGCTCGATCTCCCCTCACGCCTTGCTCTCCCGCCGGCGTCGTTGCCCGGGCAACACCAATGGCCCCCAACAAGCCCGTCTTATCAAGCAACGACACACGGGGAACCCTCACATGGCGCCGTCACGGATGACCGGGTCGCTCTCGATTCTCCAATGAGCCGAGCGTGCATGGAGCAAGGGACCGGGAGCAGGCGGCCAGAGGTTGCAGTCGCTGCGCTAGAACCTGGTCTTTGGTCGGCTTCGGATGCAACAAACAAGAAAAAAAATCCAATTCGTTTCTTTCCCACCGTCCGCCTTCGCTTGCTTCGTCTGTGCCCCCCCTTCTGGCTTTTTCTACTCGTCGTGTGGCCGCTTTCGAGGCCGTCTTGATCTAGTGCTCGGGCCATCTTCATCCCATCCGAGCTTGTCGACTGTTTCTGCTGCAGAAGCTTCGACTCGGACTGCGGTCACTGTGAAATCGAACCTCATGCATGCTGTACATACGCTTTACGAAACATACAGTATCCCTACACCACTTCGCGACGACCTAATATACGCGGTCCCGCTCCCTCGTCCCCTCATCCTGGCAACCCTCTCCCATCCTTGAGCTGATCGCCGCGGAAACCCGAACCCTTCGCCTCTCGTCCGCCGCACCGGTCCCATTCAAGACCTAGACGCCTGCCACGCGCGACGACCCTGTGCGCTCATGTGGTGAAGCGAGCGCGTGTGTGACACAGACAAGCCAGCGTCGCGAGAGGTTGCCGATTTGATCTGCCAAGGGAACCGACGGTCAAGAGTACTCGCGACGGCTCCCGCAGCCATGCTGTGAGCCGCCATCAAGGGACAAAGCCTCGGAACCTCGTCATTGCAACATCATCTTGGTTCTTCACGCCTCCAATGGCGCTGACGAAGCCTCAGGTCCACGGCCGCAGTCGCCGAGCCGCGACATTGTCCTTGGCTCTGGGCTTTGCATCGGCGTCGACGGTGCTGGCTCATGGATTCCCATATGTCCCGACACAGCTGCTCATGCCGAGCGCATGCTTCAATCAGTCAGCTTGCAGCGGGCGCGACGTCGCCTACATCTTGTCTCCGAGCGGCGGCAATGGATCTCCCCAGCTTCTCGCACTCAACTTTTCCAGCGAGGTCGATGCTGGCGCGACACCAAAGGTAGTGTCGAGCGAGCTGCCGTTCCTCAAAGGCGCGCCTGCAACCACTGCATTCGGCGCAGTCAGGACCGGTAACGGTACGATCGTGGTTCACGTCGGCGCTTGCGATGGAAACGCCGCCGACGTATGGAGCTTTGATCCGGGCAAGGGTGGTGAGCAGAGCCCGGGCTGGGTCAAGAGGACGACGACGAGAATCAAGTCGCAGCGATCTCGAAATGGTCCAAGGAGCCCATACTTTCTCGGCGGCACGCTCGCCTTCTCCCCGCGGCTCGCGCCTACCATGGACCAGCCGACGATATACACATACGGCGGCATGTGCCTCGCGCCCGAGACGGATCCTGACGAGTGGCAGTCTACTGCAAACTACTCCAAGACCATGATCAGCCTCACTCCCCAGTCGCAACAGCCGAGCACTGGCTATAGCATCGGGGTGGCTTCTGTATCCGGGCCGCGAATCCCCTTTGCAGGCTTCACTCTGACGCAGCTTCCCGCGTCCGTGACGAACATTTCCGGTTCCGTCACGCAGCAAGCCAGCTTCGTCTTCATCGGCGGCCACACTCAAAAGGCCTACATCAACATCAGTACCGCTGCAGTCTGGAATCTTCCCGAGGAGTCATGGTCGTACGTCAATATCCAGTCTCCCGAGACGCAAAAAGGTGCAACATCGGCGATCGACATTGACAGCCGGTCTGGGCACACGGCTGTTCTGAGCGAAGACGGCAAGTCAATGGTAGTGCTGGGAGGCTGGGTCGGTAACGTGAGCACCCCGGCAGAGCCCCAGCTCGTCGTGCTTGAGATGAATCAGACCTATAGCTCCTGGCGCTGGAAGGTTCCTGACCAGCAACCTGGAGGGAACGGCATCTACGGCCACAGTGCAGCCCTGCTGCCAGGCAACGTTATGATGTCCTTTGGCGGTTGGGAGACTCAGTCGATTCATGGGAAATCAAAGCGTCAAGAGGGTGCCTCATCACCTCGCTTTCTCAACCTCACTACCATGGCTTGGTCAACATCTTATCAGAATCCCGAAGCCAGCTTACGCGATGATACTCGTGATGCCCCAGAAGCCGAGTCTGACTCGTCCTCAGGTAAGCGACTAGGGCTAGGCATCGGCCTAGGAATCGGCGTAGCGGCTCTGCTAGGCCTCGTTCTCAGCGTTTGCATGTGGCAGCGGCGGAAACGGAAGCAAAGGCAGGTGCGCGAAGAGGCGATTCGTATCATGGCAGAAGACGCAAAGCACTTTCTCGACAGCGACATGACGGAGAGAGACGACTTCTTCTATTGGGGACGCAATTGGCGTGTCGATGGGCCTACTGCGCCGCAGCGGCAGAAATACCTGGCATATGAAAGTTTGAGAGGTGGTGCGTCACCTCAGGATATCACGGCCATCGGCGCCGGCGCCGTCGCGAGGAAGCCGCTTCCGAAGAACCAACGAGCGGGCTACTCGCCAGCCGAAAGTCGCTTCAGCGCGTTCGTCTCGCCCCCGGGCATCATTCACCCTATCATGGAGGATGACGAAGAGGACGGCAGCATGCACCAACGCGACTATCACAGGGCGCATCAGCACATGCCGCTCACGATGGAGCCTGTGACGCCAACGTCAGAAGCCCACTCGGATCCCTTTGCGACCCCGACGGGAGCCACGGCAATGGCGCCACCAATCATGTTTCCGCCAAGTCTGATGGCAGGCAGGGCAACTCCGGAGGAACCGCGGCGGCATGATCCGGACGTGCAAGACTGGGTCTCGGACGTGGACGCGGGAGACGGCCTGCTGGCACGATACAGCCAGCGCCAGGGACGCATGTCTCCGACGCGCCGCAACTCTGGGAGATCGGTCGGCGTCTGGGACGAGGAGTCCCGTACGGGCTCCAACTTGTCCGAGTCGAACCGCAGTGCCGCGGATAGTCTGCGTCGGGCGCTCTCTGGCAAGAGACCGGTCCCGGGTTTCCATACATCGACGGCATACGGAGGCGCCGCAGCTGTATTGGCCGCGGCTGGTACGGGCAACGGCAATTCCGACCAAACAAAACCGAGCAGCTCGTCGTCGGACAGCTACAACACGGCGCGGTCGGGGTTTGCCCCTATTCTTGCCGAGGCTCCCACTCTGCTCATGGGCGGCGGGGGCCGATCGACGCCCAACAGTCCTGGTTATCTCGACGAGGAGGAGGATCTGAGTCTTCGCGAGCCGGGTTCTCCATCCAAGATGAAGGGGCCGCCTCCGTCAAGGCGAGGGTGGCTCGGCTCATTGAGACGAGTATTCTCCACGTCGAGCAGCTCATCGCCAGTGGCATCGTCGTCAATGACTAACTCTGAGGAGTCGCCGCGGAGGGCATCTTTTGACAAGATGGGTTCTGACTATGAGTCGCATATTGTTGGGATGAATGGCGAGCTGCTGCGGCGCAAACAAGGTCGTCGGGATTGGGAGAAGGAGGATGGTGCCGGTATGACATCGGAAGCTGCAGGGGCGGAGGAGGCACAGACCGATTGGGATATCGAGCGAGCGGCCGAGCAACGCCTGGTACAAGTCATGTTCACGGTGCCTCGGGAGCGCCTACGGGTGGTCAACGGTAACGACGCGGACCAGCAAGAGGACGAGGATACGTTTGCGGAGGAGCGCAAGCAGCATCAGCCGCAGGTCGCGGAGCTTGTCGACCCGGACCAGTCAAGCCCGGACTCATCGACAACAATGCACAGCGCGGCGTCGTCGCCAGAACCTCCAGTCGATGTCACAGAATCGACAGAACGCGCCGATGTCAACGAGCGACAGCAACTTCTGTCCCCGCCGATTGAGCTCGAGCCACGTCCTTCACATTCGACGGACGGCTCGACGAGACCTCTGTCCGGGACGCTGTATACTGCAGAGGCGGTGACGCTCTCACGGCCGTCGAGGACTCGCGTGCTGCAAATGGTTGATACGATTGAGAACCAGAGCCGGGAGGCGAGCCCTGCGAGTAACAGGGAGCTAGTGTGAGCCGCGCCTGATGAGGGGGAATTGTCGACTTTTTACCACGAATCGCTGCACAAACGGGACGATGGGCGTATTTCGCACGGAAGGTTGGGGGCCAAGAGACGGACCGGAGTTTGGCGAAAGCTGTTCTGGGAACGGTGGTTTGCTGGAAAGGCACGGACGACACGACGGAGGATGAAAAAGGGGGAGTTCCGAACGGCCATGGGGTCTCGGCAACTGCTGTCTTGGGTGCAAGCTGGAGGACTGGAGATTACGGGCGCATGTAGGAGTCTTTGTACGTATTCATGTATAGCATTATAGCATATTTAGCCTATATATCCATGTAGTGTTCATGTGAGGACTGTATGTCATTATGTGCATGGTTCGACAGTCGTGGTGTATATATATCCAGAAGGATCAATATTTGCCATTCAAGTAGATGGCGATCAAGGCAAATGAGAGCTTGATGCGTGTCACTATTGGAGATCCGGCTGGGGCTTGTTCCAAGCCAGGACGGCATCGACGGCGCGGCGGCCGGGAAAGTCAAAGATGACGATGCCGACGCGGGGCCGAAGACCTTGGACGCCGCGGTAGTCGAGCAGCCACTGGGCAGTCATGTCATTGAGGCCCGTGATGGAGTGATTAAGGGGTCCGGCGGCGGCGTCAATGGGTAGGACGCCAACCGAGGCCGAGACGTGTCCGAGGTGGAGGCGCGTGTCCTTGGTGGTGGTGTTGGTGGTGGTTGTGATGGTAGCAGCGGCGGTGAGTCCTTCCCTGATGGCCACCCACTTATCGGCCAAGTGGTAGATATCCGGCACGATCCATGCGTCTTGCAGAGCCATTTGTTCGCCCTCCCAGGCGATGCCGTAGGTCGAGGGCCCGCGGCGCGAGGGAAAGTTTTGGAGGAGCAGGATCTTGGAGCGCAGCTGGCCGAGCGTGGGTATGGGGCCGTCGCGGGAAGGGTCGTACATGTACAAGTGTCGCTTGGCGCCGGGGCTGGTAGATGGGTTGGAGATGCGGTATGTGTTGAAGGCGTCTTCAAAGTCGAACGACGTGACGTTGGCAGGAGGAGAGCCGGCGAAGCTGCTGCTGCTGCTGCTGCTGCTGTTGGTGTTGTTGTTGGCGGCTGAAGAAGCGTCGTCGGCAGCAGCACCCGTACGAACAGGAGGCCCCTCTTGCTTGAGACGCACGACGAGCGCCTCGGAAGGGTTCTCGTCGAGAAAGGCAAACATGTCGCCCAAGACGTCGTCCAGGCCGAAGCCCGTGTCGCCGTCGGCGTGGTAGATGCGCAGCTGGCCTGCGCGCAGGCGGGCACGAATGTCAAAGTACCGCAGGCCCGCGCGGAGCTGCGCGCGCAGGGGGAGGTTCTGGCACTGCAGGGTGCGGGCGTCGCGCGGGTCCGGCATGGCGTACGTCATGGTGTCGTGGGTGCCGGGGATGCTGAGGCTCGCGAGGGAGGCGGCGTTGGGGAGCGCGGCCATCCATGTCGCGCGCGACGAGGAATCTGCGTCGAAGCTGTATGCGCTGTGGCGGCCGAGGTAGCAGTTTTGCTCGACGAGGCATCTCGAGGTCGTGGGCGTGGAGGAGGATGATGGTGGAAGAGAGGGAGAGTGGGAGGAGGAGGAGGAGGAGAGGGGAGATGCGAGGACGGAAAAGGAGTGTTGGCGGTGTGGCGCGAGGGCCAGTAGCGAGAATAGTATGAGCGCTGAAGATGCCATGGCGAGCGCGACGAGGAGTGGTCTGGGGAGGGATCGTCTGTGGTTGAGGATGGCGCGATGTTGGGTGGTGGTGAGCATGTGGTGAGTCGAGGAGGTTGAAGACGATGACGATGAAGAGGATGGCGATGGACGGGTTTTGAAGGACTTGAGCGGCGCTGCTGCTGCTGCTGCTGCCTTTTCCGGGTCCGCGGCCATATGCGGAACACTCGTCTCGGACCGTGTAAGTGCAAGAGAGAGAGAAATAGGCCGAGGCTATGAATGGTGCTCGGCAATCGGCGTGGTGCTCGGCATAGAGAGTGTGGATGTTGACGTGGAGGTTGAAGAGGCACAGTACTGTAGAGTGTCGGTCATGGCTGGAGCTGAGCTACGTAATGGCGGTTCCGGGGGTTCGGGAGCTGCGGCTAATGGTGGGGGGACATTTTACGCCCCCATTAATACCTTATCCGACTGTGAATACTGTATAGTATGCCGGGTCGACTTGATCACTTTCGACGACCGAAATATCAGTCGTGCCGTTGACTCTTGATCTTTCAACTTTCCATGTTTATCAATTATCGAATGTTGGTTTGACTCAAGCACTCGACACGCTGTTTACTATCAAGCAGTTGGCCAAAGCACAATCGCCGAGACTTGAATACTGCAATTGAGTATAGCTCCAGTTCATGCTCATTGGCAATCTCAGCCAATGGTCCATGGTTACTATCATTGACCTGGAAATGAGCAATGTTTACGGTTGTTCATTCGTTTCAATTCAAACATGGTGTCACCGTGTAGTGATACTACATTATGCCTCTTATCCTCAAGCCCATCGTCTCACCTACCAAGGTCAGTTCCAGCCCTCGATCCGACACTGACCTCCCGGAACCTCTATGCCAGTCTCCGGAATATACGCGACCGACCCTACAAGTAACCACGATTTCCTCGCAAGTGTGACGTGGTTCGTCAAGTCGATCGATAGAGGCTCAACCTGCCTGCATCCGGCCTGGCCCAGACCCGCCTGATCAAACTCGCAAGAAAGCGGCACGTCACCCTTGCCCCATGTCAACTCGTTACTTTCAACACTGTGTTAGCCAAGGCTCCTCCTCGCCGTTGCTTCATCCTCTCAACTTTCCGAGTTTCCATGAATCCTCAACTTACAACTCGGAAGCCCTGGGCATGGACCTATACAAAAATGCCTTCATCGGGTCAAGTGCCTTGGTCGCGCTGACATCCAGTCAGCATGTCGAGTCCAAACAATGAGATCGGGGGAGTAAGATCAATGCGAGGAGGCGCAATACCCGCAGCCCGCCTTGTAGATGCGCAGCTCGAGGTCTGCCGGTCTCCAGGAGTCGCCCCTGGAGTGGAGCGAGAACCCGTACGGCCCCTCGCCGCAGACGACCTCCTTGTCGATGGTCGGGAAGGAGATGTCTCTCGCCGCGCAGTCCATGTCATGCGTTCCGTTGTTGATCCGGAAGTCGACGCGAGAGACATGGACTTTGCTGCCGCCCGTGATCTCGTCTTGTCGGCCGTAGGAGAAGTCGTGGATCTGCACTGTAGAACTTGGCGTTTGAGCGACAGCCGGAGCGGCGCCGACCAGGGCTGCCACAAACAACAATAGACTTGGAGCAAGCATAGTGAAACTGGTTTGACTTTTCTTGACAAGTTTTACGAGATCCAAGGGCGGCAATTGCGAAAACCTTGTGCCTTTTAAATCGTAGAGCCAACGCTCGTTGTGTCGTATATCGCGAGACAAAGTTTTGCTAATTGAACCGGGAGGAGCATAGGAAGCGGGGACCCATTTTAGATCATGCGATTGAGGAAGATTATAGGACCCAGAAGGATTCAAGGAGTAGTCATGGGTTTCTTTTGCCCTTGACTATTGCCTCGTACGTGGAGTAGCTTCGATGCGTCCAGTTGACTGCCTTGGCTGCCGGAGAGATAGAGGTGGTGCTCTGAACTGAAGTTGAACTCGTTCTGAGTTGCTATCAACAGAGCTAACTACACGACCATATTCTGCCAGTCCTAGCTGATGGCAATCGGATTCTATGAGCTGAACACAAAAGAGCGTCCCCTTGTTGACGTGGATATACAACTCCAAGTCTTTTCATCTACTGAGGTGTATGGACATGAGCGTTGAACGTACTTTGGTAGAAAGGGCAAATTGAGAGTAATAACTCTGCTCGAAAAAAGACTTCATAAGAAGTTGGTTCAATGAAATTAAGCACTTGTCAAACGAACAATAGAGAATTCTAGCTTTATAGAACAATGGTGCAGCAGAAAAGTAGTTGTCTGTCGAAGCCATTGCTTCAAGTGCGCTACCCTGTATCTGAGACAACTTCACGCCTGACGGCTCACGTACTCGATGGACTCAGTCCAACAACACGAGGCCGGCCACCGCGAAAGCTTGCATCATTCAAGACTGAACAACAAGGTAAAATTGCTACTTCTAGCGGGCGAAATATCGGTGCACCGCGAAACCGCCATTCAACCTCGAGCAAAGAAGGGCTAATCCCGTCGTCCTTCAAGAGAGGCATCAATTTGGGCATCCTGACGAGCTCGCGATGATATCACCCCCCTAATAATAATAAAAACTACTCAGCCTCAACGGAGCCCGAAGTACTGGAATGCTTGGAAGCGCGAAACTCAAAAGGCACGACCCGCCGCGCCGTCCAGCTGGACCGGGATCGCACCGGAATCGCGGGGAAGCACCAGAGGACTAAAGAAATTGAAAAATACATACGAATACTTTGCAGCGAAAGCCAAGGTAAAGAAAAGAGGGACCCGGTCTGTGGTTCTGGCCGGGGCACCCTCGGCTCCGTAAAGACTCTTGCCCCGGACCGTTCTTCTTGGCTGGCCGGACGCGAGTCAGTCACTGATAAATCCCACCGGGACAAACGAGGCGGCAGCGCCGGAGCTCTCCGGCCCAAGCTCCTTTTCCTCCCCTCCCCTCTTCGTTCCTTCAGTAATACTTACTATACAGTAGGCTACCTGCCACGTCCCTGGTGCATGGCGGTGGTCGGTGTGCGCACGAGTTAGTTTTACTGTACAATATGTCGTCACTGTCTGGTTCAGCTGGTCCGATGGGAAATGAGGAGCGGCGGCGCACGTCTTTGTCCGAGTGGAGGAGGGAGACCAGCCCACCCCAGAAAGCACACGTCCAGGAGGGCTGGAATACAAACAATTGGTTCTGGTTCAACAAAGTGGTCGGCGTGCTGGATCTCCAAGTGTGTGTGTGCCAGATGGGGTTTATCCTTTGTCGAACAAACAGGGGGGAAAGAGAGAGAAAAATAAGGGTGTCGTGCTTAGACGTGTACGAAGAAGCCCCCCCCCCCCCGGTCTTTTGATGCTGGTTGCTTTGGATCTTAGATGGGCTGAGACGTCATTGGCTGCGCAAACTCCGAGAGAGTCCTTGCGCAATGGGCGGGTTTACAGTGAGTTACGTACGTGTAGGGCTCAAGACTGCCTCTCCACCAGTTGTGATGGCCGACTGACACCGGGCTCCGTCATGTTCTGTTGCAACCCTTGAGCTCTTCTCTTTCCCTCTCGGCCGGACTCTAATGCCCTGCAGCGAGGAAAAAAAAAACATGAAAATCTCAGATACGTCTGGTGTTTGGACATACATACATACATAGGAGGAACTACAAAGGTATACACATGTCCAGAGAGGCTGACATGCAACATGAAAATAAAACGACCTCCCCCTCCCCCAGAAAGTGGTGGTGTCATTGACCCTCCTCTGCATCACGTATCGAATCGACGACTTCCACCAAAACGATACGGGCCCTGCCGGGGAAAGGCGGGGGGTTTAAACTTACTGTCAAGTAGGAGGGGGGAGGGGGGGGGGGAGAGGGAGAGAAGAGGGGGGGGGGGGGGGGGGGGGGGGGGGGCGTGCACGTCGTCATGTACGAAAGTAAGTCGAGTGTCATTTTTCTGCATGCGCGTGTGACGGACGGAGGGGGGAGGGAAGAAGCACAGGAGAAGGACACGACAATACAGATTGATACGGTTGACTGGAGTTGAGTATGCTGCTCAAGTTTCGGGTCCTGGTGCACACATCAGACACGCATACGCCGCCGCCGTGTTACCCTCCTCCTTCCCCTCCTCCCCTATTCTCTCTCTCTTTCTCTTTAGACACTTGGTCGGTGGGATGGTGTGTCGTCCCGAGGAGAAAACTCCGAAGACTGCTTGACGTGTGCGCCCCCCGAGATGGGCGCCGCTGTTTAGTGTGAAGTCAATGACAAGAGCCACACGTGGGATCATGTGTTTGTCAAATGGACTCTTGATAACTACGAAACTTGGACTCCAACAATAGATACGAAGTAGTCAGTTTATACAGTATGTAGGAAGTATGCTTTCTTACTTGCGTTGCCTTGCATGAACTGCCCTCATCCCACCCATCGTATTTTTTTTTCTCTTTCGTGTCTCGGGCATGCGCTTGGTTCAGCGCATGCACGCGCTATAACTCACTCCGAGATCAAAATGCAAGTTTCGTAGCCGCGCCGACGCAAGGCGAGAGAAGCTCTCGGGGAGGAGACGAGACCCCGAAAGCATGTCATTTTGCTGTACGCACTTGAGAAGAAGAACAAGTCAAGACCAGCCCGCACGATTGTGTTGATGTGTGTGCGGACGTGTGTATGCGGATGTCGGCAAAGGCAGCACCGGTGTAAGTGACTCCGTGGTTGATAACAAGAGTCGCACAGATGAGAGACCCGGATGCGACTGTCCGCAGTTCGAATGGCCACCATGGTTGAACAATCATCGTCATCCACTCACTCAACTCATACACACAATTAATCAATCACATGGGAATGGGAAGGTGTTGCTGCATTTTCTTGGTCCATCGAAATTTCGTATTTGGGGGGCGAGCGTTGTACGAGGACGAGGCTTTTGCCTCGCTTAACGAAGGGACCCGGTCGCCCGGAGGAAGGGGGGGGGGCATCTTTGTCCCCTTGCCGGTTTCTCTTTGAGACCTTGTCGACAACCACATGCAGCAGCTTCCCACCCCCGGCCCCTGGCCTTAACCCTGCGCTTGGGAGGCGGAGCATCGCCGACGTGGGGTGGGGGGGAAAAGGAGGAAGGGGGACCAAAGTTGTTGGTCCCCTCTCTGCCATGTTCTTTGGTTGCTGGGGCTGGGTAACGTTTAGACGTTGACATGTTCCAGGACACAGAATAATCAAGCTCGGGTCTTGAGCCAGTTGTCGGAAATCCGACTGCCCTGCACACACATACAGTATACCCCCACGTTGCACAGAGGGGAAGAGAGGGGAAGACACAGCCCACGCCCCGAAGTTGACAGCTTCCTTGTGGTTCCCCTTTCCCCTTGATGAGGTCGATGCATCTGGGCCGGGGGGACTGTTTCTGAGCGTTATCCGTCTGACACTTTCCGTCGAGAGTGCTTTGCGAGAAAAAAACATGCTCGTAAATACAGTATACAACTTACAGTACAGGATTGCATGTTTGCTTGAGCTCTGATTCGTTCCAGACTGTTTGCGGGGAGGGCAATAGGGGGTGGGTAGAGTTATCATTACATGGCTTACTGTACAGTACTGTACAGTAGTTCAAAACGCATGCGTCTTTCTAAGAGAAACGACTCATCCATGCGCACATGTAACTTGACTTACCAAGTACTGTACGGTGGGAATGCCCGCCTAGGGAGATGCAGAAATTCCCACAGATCAACGCAGACCCAGAAAAGCATCGACCAGTCAGGGTTCATCGTCATACACAGGCGAAAGCACCCAACAGCCAGGCGGCGTCGAAGGAAGGGGTCAGCCAACGCACAGCAGGAAAAGGCTGGAGGAGGGAGCTTTTGCGAAAGAAGGCGCAACAATAAACACCATCTCTGTGGTTGTCGAACGGGGGAACCAGGGGAGGGGGAGAGTCGAGGTGGCTGGGGAAGAGAGAGAGGGGGTTTCCCACCAACAACACGGGGGCAATTCGATCAAGCGCATCCGAGTAAAAAGGTTGATGCTGAATCCTGAGTTGGGCATCATGGGATTCTCTAGTGTTGCTGTTGGATCATGATTTGGGCAGTTTCGTAATTAATAGATAGTTGATACTGGGGTTTTCATCCAAGGGGAAACACACTAGATACCAAGTTGAGTATTTCCCGGGTGCGCCTTCGAAAGTACAAGCTTCCTCCTGCAGCAACTTCTCCTCTCTATCGGGAGACTAAACGAGAGGAGCCCGAGAGAGTGTCTAGACTTTTTCGACATCAAATTGCAGCACTGTGAAAGTTAAAAAAGACAGCAGCACACACAAAGTTGATGACGACGAGCGGGCTGGCAAGGAGGCGCTTTGCAAATGCCGGAGTCTGCCGGGGAAAAGTAAGGTTGAAGAGCAGCGGCCCTCACTGACAGTTCTACTTGCTCTTATCTCTCTACGTCTTTGCCATGTGTAGGGACTTGCTTCCTTGTTTGTTTTTTCCGTACAATCTTACTTGCTGCATTTGGACGGAGTTGACACCTCAAAATGCCACGCAATCTTTTATGTGTGATGAGTCTAGTGGGTGGGCATCGTCGTCGTAAGCGGACATTCGGAATCAGATGCGACAAGGAAGAAAAAAAGGAAAGAAAGAACAGTCAACTACTGTACTGTAAGATTTGCGATGCCCGTCGGCGGGATGCACGCTCGCACAGACGGTGCGTCCCTCCACTCTCCGTCTTTTGATGTGTTTGTATTCGTAAGTTACAGTACGGTTCCTGCCACGCATTACGCTACCGCTATTCGAAGAGTTTCCTGATGGCGTACTGTTCCGGAGGGGGAAGTGGGATTTGTGCTTTTGTCTTATCCCGGGATAATATGCACCATGCGTTGCATGTGCCGTGGTTGTATTGTACAGTAACTTGCATCTAGATGTAGACTTGCTGAACTCGGGCGTGCGTGCATCTAGACATTGTTCCCTTCGTCTCGGATCAGAGGTCCTAACAGGGCGGACGTCTCTTTTTTTGCATGTGAACATCTCTTACCGGTAGAGATGTGCAGCGGGATAAAAGGGCGCCGCGGGTGTTGAACAATAAGTTGTGCAACAGACGAGCTTTGCTTCAAGTAGACTCGAGACTGGAGCTTTGTGATGACTGAGGCTTTGCCTACCCAAGGAGGGAAATGGAATCCTTGGTTCCCGGCTTCAGCTCCGTGGCTGTCCCAACTCACTGCCCACTTACCTACTATTCGTAGGTAAGGTAACTTGAGTATTACAGCAGCACTCTCTCGTCGTACAAAGACTTTACACGTCAACGCGGATCTCCCGAGAACCGGGCGTTTGCTCGCTTCCTTGGACTCAAAACTCCTCTCCCCTGCCCCCCCCTCCCCCTGGGCTGCTGCCAGGGGGACCCCCCAAAGGCGTCGAAACTTGGTCATGGAGAAGTCGGGCGCGCCACAACTGAACAGCCTCGTCTCCAAGGCCCAGGGGCCCTTGTATCTCTTCCGCCCCCTTCGCTTATTTGCTCGAGTGCGAATTGCTTGCTGTCGACAAAGAAGACGTCTTCTTCTCAACATCCAGCCGCAACCATCATCATCCTCTGCAGCTTTGCAGTACTGTACACTTCCAGGTTTGTCAATAGTGGACGGGGGGGCCGGAGAGCAAGAAAAGTCGTGACGCACATGGCATGCCCATCACAATTCGCGGGCGGGCCCAATCAGCACAACGTGCGTCTTAAGAAGCGTGCATCCTGCTTTTACATGTACATATCCTACCCCTTTTCTTTGTCTGCCGCCTCGTCATCATCACACCGTCAAACAATGTGTGGTAAAAAAGTCAACAAGGCCGCGCGCTTCGGATCTCTTCGAAGCGGTCTAAAAAAGTATGCCTTTCCCACTGTCTAGACAAAGTCCAGGTATCAGCAGCAGCAGCAGCAGCAGCAAAGCGCGTCTTGGCAAGTTCATCTTCTTTCGTCGTCTTGATAGTCTCTTGCCTTCATTTTGGCAAGTGTCAAGAGCTGAGGGTTAAATCGCATACCGGCGCGGTCTCTCTCCATCAACTTGGTCCTCTTTAGTCTGCTGTGTATATTTTGAGGGTTCATCAAGACCTTTGTCAAGGGAGGGGGCGAAACAATAAACTAGTACGTGGGAAAACGTGCCAGCGCGTAACATCATGTCTTGTCGAAACAAGAGTCGCAGATAAACGCGCTATTGTTGCTGTGGACATTCCTCGGACTTTTTCTTCTATCACGCTTGTCCGCTCGTAGCTTTCGGGAGGTCTCTCTCTCATATCCCGACTTCACGCGCTTTTCCTTTCCTCTCAATCTGCCCCCCCCAGTCATTTGAGGCCTGTCGGGAAAAGCGGCAAGACGGCAGAGGCGTCGGGGCGGCCATTCCGCGCGAGACATGGGGTGATGAGGTTTTTTGCTTTATGATAGCTCTCTCGTCCGGGAGGCTTGAGCCTGTGAGCATTTCTCTCCATTTCCAGTCCACGTTAGAACTACGTACTGAAATGCCACGATGGGCTTTCGCTTGAGACTCTACTCTACGCCCGTGTTAAGCGTCGTGAAGTCTATGCGGGTGCGGGTTAGTCAAGTTTCCCCCTTCCCCGTCTGCTTTGCAGATGCTGTAGTTCATCCCACTTGAGACAGCAGAGAAAGGGTGTCCCGCCGGCCCGGGATCGTTTACATTCCTCGGGAGAATGCTCTCTCGCTCACTCGCCGACGCGCGCGCGCCGGGGAACAACGCAGCCCTACGGGCATCGTTTCTACTGCCGGGCCGGCCAAGCAGCTTTGCGTGCCTGTTCCGCCCGCGTTCCCGGCCAAAGGAAAGGAAGAAGCGGTGGAATTGGAACGGCAAAAAACGGGAACTAGAAACACGCGTGCGGCATCTGGCTTTTCGTAGCCGAAATGACTGGGCTTGCGGCGTTGTCAAAGCACAACAGCTAGCACAGCCTTTTCGCCCGAGTCCAATAGTGCCCAAGCCAAAGAGAATGAACTCGAGCCGTTGCCGTCGTCGAGTTCCCTCCTTGGGGAAAGAAGAGTTGGGTGAAATTGCACCTGGGTCCGGAGCCAGGGCCCGTTCTGTTGGTTGACCGTCTTGGCGGACTCTTCCGGTGCGTGGAGCGAGAAGAGGCTGTGTTTGTGTGGCAGCGTGCCTGAGAAGAGTGGGAAAAAGAAGTGGATTTGCATGTACGTCACGGCTTTATAAGTCAACTTCCATCGAGTTGGGCAGTATGCACGGAACCAACTCGAGCTCGAGGCCCTTTTCTCCCCTTTACTAATTTGATGACGTCGTGGGAGGGCTTGAGTTTTCTTGCGCATCTCCCCCATCTTTTCGTGCCCAACAACGGACGACTTTTGTGTGAAGTTTTCACTAAACCATGTAGTAAGGGATATGGCTTCTTGTTGATTGCTTTTTTCAGGCATCGGGAGCTGCTTCCTTTTTGCCGCCTCATCTGAAACGTACCTGTCATGCCGTCAACGGACTGGCCTGTCGCGGATCTGAGTGGTCTTGCGATCCCATTCCCCGAAACTCCAGCCCTCCTGTCATCAGGTGTTCGTTTCGAGTATTGGCCATGTCCGAGAGGCGTACTGTACGTCCCAAGTTATATTGTGCCTTCCAGACTCTCAGCCTGGAAAACAGCAACAGATGGAAACAAGCGTGTGCTGCTCAGAGCGTGTCTCTGCCGCCTCTGATCCTATTGTGATTGAGACCTCGAGGCTGCTTTAGACCTGCTTGAGCTGCATGGCCAATCAGTACGAAGACAATACCTGAGACAACACCAGTAGAAGAATTGATCTCAAGGTATTCATTGGGTATCTCTAGTCCGTCTCGTCTCAATTGCATTGTGACTGGACGACTGGTGGCGAGTGATGGACGCGCCGGCGTCGGAAATCGGACTCACGCACCTTGTTGATCGCTGTTTCAACCTGTAGCTTGACGGACTGCCGTAATGTGAGTGCTCCTGCCTTCATCTCTGCCACTTTTGTTGATTCTCTGATGCTCTCGTGTTGGGTTTACACACTGACGGTATCGAATTGAGGCCTCTTTTGCAGGTTTCCCACTTTCTTTCCCAGTTGTGGAAGCAGCCCCGAGGAACCACCTCCTTCCTTGCCATCTGCCTCCCCCCACACACACGGGCTACCATGATGCCGCTGTGGGTGCCTGCACGCGCGCACACCCCCCCACTCCGCCATCCCATTCACGCCCCACCCCACCGCAGGTCCCCAACCGCTCGCCAGCTGCACAAGTATCCGGCGGGCATGGGGTACATCGTGGCTGGGCGGGCTTACCGGCGTCGGTCAAGTCTATTTTGCACCGGCCGCTGCGTTCGGTACCCGAGCAGGGAAACAAAAGGTGGACAAAGAATTGACGCCCAGGACCAAGGCCAAGCTCGGCCCAGCTTAGCATGGGGTGGCTGGTCAGCTTGCTCTCAGCGCATGTTTCTCCAGTGTGGTTCTGTATTTCTATGATAGCTGTGATGCTTCTTGTTTTTCCCCCAGGTATGCCGTAGTTCATTGAAGAGAAACCCAGGCTGATGAACAATTGCTGCCGTGCTTGTATTGAACAATTGACTCCCAGATCGCACCTTGCTGCTTGATGTGTGCATACAATAGAAAAAGAAGTACCGGATTGTACTGTACTCGTGTGTTCAACTTTCTGGTGGACTGCATTTCCACGCGCACACCCCCCCTCCTCCCCCAGCTTCGTCGTGCCTTCTGCATCTTGCCCTCTCTTGCCATTCTCTCTTGCTTCTCCCGTGCTGTGTGTGCTCTTCTTTTTTTCTCTCTCTTCCGTCTGCCCACCCGCTCTTGCCCTCTCAGTTGCTTAACTTCCTGCCGCCTAACCTGGCCGGCCCACCCCCCTCCTCGCTTCTTTTCCCTGTTTGTTCTCTTTCTTTCTCTCGGGTCTTGCAGTCTTTCCAGATCTTCTCCTCCTCTTTCCGCTACCACGTCGACTTTTTTTCCGACCTCTTGTCTTTTCCCCTCACCTCTCTCTCTCTGCATCTATTCTCTCTCTTCCCCCCTCCCTTTCCTTTGGTTCCCCCCTCTTCTTCTTCTCTTTTTGATTTTTTGCCCACCAAAGGATTCACCCCCCGTATGCGTGCGCGTCGACCCGTCGTCCATTTCGGCCCACGACAATAGCGCTCTATCGCCGTCCGCATTCCGGCCGAGCTCATCCTCCCTTTCTCCTCTGTTCCGGGTTTGGCTAAAATTCCCGTGCTCGCCCAATCCTCCTCCATTGGCTGCGCCTGGGGTTCAATTGGATTGCACTTATTCTTGATTGCATTTTGTCCTGGCCTCAGTCCGCCTTTGATCTCGCTCTGGCTCTTGCCTTTGCTCCGCCTTGGACCAGCATTCCTCGCCGCGGCGCTCCTCAGTCACTTGCCAAACACGCCGCGACCGACGGGCCACATTCATCCGCCTGCTACCCACCCTTCTGCCTGGTTGCACGCGTTCCCTCGTCTCACAATCGCTTTTCCCATCCTTATTGTTATTCTTTTTTTCTCCTTGCCGTCCCGCATCGTTTGCTCTCCCGCCTCCCGAACGATATTCCTCCCACGAGTCTTGGCTTGCGTCTCTACGATCTCCGTTTTTGCCTCTCGTCCCCTGGCATCGTCCTCTTACTGCGACGACCGGTTCGACGACATTTGCGATCACCGACGACGATTGTGACGACTCGAGTATTCGCCATACCGGTCGTCGCCCCACGATTTACTGCCACCTGCTCGACCTCTAACCATCGTCACCCTTTGCCCGCATTTCGAGCACGAGCCCGACTGTCGTACCGCCACGCCTATTCCGGCACCCGCAGAGCTTCTCGGGCGCCGCCACATTATCGGAAACAGCTGTCGAGTGCGGTTTGCGGCAGGTCTACGCATGATCTCGAGCTGCTGGGTCGACTTGTGTCCCTCAACATTCGCTCCGACGCATATTATGCGGTGATCCAACAGTCAAAGCCATTCCACGATTAACCGTGTCGACACAGCTTTTGGCAGCGTACGCCCACTATCGCACCTTGTTATCGACGACTCATGCTCACGAGAGACCTAGACAGCCTCTCATTCCGATCTCCTTTTTTGATCATCATGGGCTCAATCCTGGGAACTGCCCGGCAACGGGCCAACTTGTTGCTCGCGGTTCTGACCTGGTGTGCCGCCGTCGCTGCGATTGATGTTTCCATCTGCGCCAGCTTCAACACAGCCGATATGGGCAGGAGTATGTTCAACCCTGACTGCGACTGGAGCCTCGACGAAACTGACATGTTACCGTTCTAGACGTCAGCATTTACCAGACCAACGGACTCTGCCAAGACTTTTGCCTCAAAAAGAACCAGGCCTACGCCATTACCCAGCGCAACTCTTGCTGGTGCTCCGACTACACGCCGTCCAAGGGCTCACAGGTCGGCACCGACAGCTGCAATCAACCTTGCCCTGCCTGGCCTGCCGAGAACTGCGGTGGCCCTGGTCTCTTTGGATACGTCCTTCTCAATAATGTCGTCCCCTCGGGCACAAAGGGGGCTCCCGAGCCCACACCAACCTCGCAGGTGAGTCTCGATGCGTCTTGTTCCATCCTTCCACTGTTACTTGTGTCCCTTCTTCCATTGCATCTGCATCCCGACTTGAGGCATGCGTGTTTTCGTTCGAGCGCCCGATCAGTGTTGGTGCGCACAGCTCATGAGCCCCGTCGTACCTGCTGCCGTACTCTTGTGCCGTCTTTGATAGTTTTGCTCTTTGATGTATGGCGCGGGACGGCAGGGCTTATGTGTCTGAAATTCAGGCCGAAATACCAACCTCGACGGCTTGGGTAACCAAGACTGTGCAGGACACAGCCACTCCTCTGCGCCCATCTCCTGGCCCTGCTGGTTCAGGCCAAAGCTCTTCTGTATGGCCTGCCTTTGGGTGCTCACTCTTTCAACCAATGCCGAGTTGTGCTAATGAGTCGTGCAGTCTGGAAAGGAGAGCGACACGGACTCCGCGACGACCAGCATCAGCTCCGAGACACCTGAACCCTCGAAACCGCCCGCGACATCCATTATTCAAACTGTCACTGCAGGTGGTACCATTCAGACAGTCACTATAATGCCGACGCAACCGGTTCAGTCGAACGCGTCGCATGACTTCTCTAATTATGACCTTGGTAAGAGCAAGCTCACGACAGGTAGTGTCGTCGGCATTGTTATTGGCATCATTGTCGGCGTCTTGCTCCTGGCTGGCGCTGCACTCTTTATATACTTTCAGCGCAAGAAGCGTCAGGACGACGATTTCCACGATGACCCAAGCGTCCGGGGTAGCTCGTCCGGTATGCTCGGCGGCCGCCCGGAGATGTCAGGGGTTCCTGGATCGCCCGGATCTACGGGCAACAGGAGTAGCATGCTGCAAATCGATCCACGCATGGATCCCTTCAAACAAGGCCTCTACGCGCGCAGCGGCAGCCATGTTAGCGTCAACACGCTGCGAGACGATCACGATTACTCAAGGCGCATCCAGCAACCCAAAGTGCTCCGAGCTATGAACCCGGATCCCACCGACGACTGAGACGCACCCAACCCTTCCACGAGACGGGGCACGCCCTCGACGAACTTTCTTGGAAACTTTAGAAGACCCAGTGTCAAACGACGTACATGAGACATTTCCATGCAAACACACTTGCAGTTCTATCTGCACATGCATCTACCTACCCGCCCCTCCCACGCACATTCAATCACTCGATCCAGGCCACTTTGCTGTATTTTCGAGATACCAGGTTGGCGTTTGCGCGTCATGAACAGCGTTATTGCATCGCGGCGGACTGGCCAGCCAACGGCTCTGAAGCGGGGCGCGGCTTCGACCTGGCTTGCCCTACTTGGGCAACGTATGGCCAGTGTCTCGATCCGGCGTTGAATCGCCCCGCTGAGCGCATCGGCTGAGGTGGCTCAGTTGAGCCATGGTGGCGCCTGTAGGATGAGAGCTATAGCTCCCCCGGGCTTTCTTTCTGTATATATTTACACAAGCTATGACAAGGACACTGCAAAGCGTACAAAAGCGTATTGGATGGCGGCGTCGCCTTTGCATGAACGGCGGCACCCCGAGGCGGGGTTATTAATGAGCTCTACACACAAAGACAAAATGAAACATGCTGCCTGAATCAAGGAGCGCTGCGCTGGCCGCGTGATGTTGACGTGTTACTTGCTGTGCCATGTTGTTCAAGGCGAGAGAGCTGAGATTTGATGACTGACGGGAACGGCAGGAGTGGGCAGATGAGAGTTGGAACGCTTACGTCTGGGTCAGCCGCCACGTCGCACAGCATGAGGGGACGGGCAGCGCGGCGACGCATGGATCAACGGGGCAGGCCGCCGGCAGTGAGGTCGGACAGAGGGTCGACGGGCCGGTAATGGCGGCGCACGACTGCGGCTGTGTCCGGCCGTCCAGACGAGGCAAGAGAAATCGTTGGCCGTGAGAGAAGAGACGTCTGTGACCTGAGGGTAAAGATTGTGCCGGAACAGCCTTGATTATTACTCGTCTCCGTGGTCTCTTTGCAGCTTGAAAGACTGTCCCCTCGGCATCTTGAAAAAACTGTCCTCTTAATCTTTGTGATCCATGGAGGAAGAAGAAGACGTGGAAAAAAAAAGACGGAGTACAAGGATGGACGAAGTGAAGAGGGATGAAGAGTACAGTATGTGGCAAGGAAGAAAAGGATGAAGAAGGTTGAGAAGAAGAAGGGTGGATGAAGGAGTCAGGACGGACCCGGGCTGAGGAGTTTTGATTCTTTTTGATGCGCGCGCGCGGACGAGGGAGGATGGTGATGATGATGAGTGCGTAAAGACACCTACCTACGTACCTACGTCCCTACGTACCTACCTGATCTACTTTGCCTAGGCATCTTGCTCCTCGTCCCGCCATCACCTCCGCCTCCGGAGCAGGGACAGAGACGCTTCGGGGCTTCGGCGTTTCGAAGAAAACAGATGGACAAGTCGAGTTTTCTCGGGATCACTGTATGTAACTTACAAAGGTAGGGGGGTTAAGTAAGTTGAAAAGTGGAGACCGGATCCGGGGCCCGGGTATCGGGCCACGGGGAACGGTGGATCGTGTGTAAAAGAAAGCGGAGCGGTGGTGGGTCTGTTTTCGTGCGGCGGGACCATGGAATGGGATCGGGACGGGAGGGGATGGGATCGGACGGGACGGGGCAGTGTGACAACAAAAACGCCAAGTCTTTGACAGACAGTCAATGGAAAAGAACACTTCAATATTGATTCGCTGGTATCCAGCTCTACACAAGATTTCTAAATCTTTTCGTGCCCAAGAAAACTGGCACCCGATCGCTAAATACAGTACATGCTGTATGAGTACAGGATATGCCCAAGGTATGCACCGGGCACAACGCAGAGAAAGCCCAAGACACCCCGACGCCTGTTCCTTTTGGTATCATCCGTGTCTCTCAAAAACGCACGCCGCTTCGTGCGAGAGCGAGCAAGCAAAAAAAAAAAAAAAACGTCAAGTGTCAGACTAAAATGGCCAGAGGACAACAAGACAATGATCAAACGCATAAGCGGGCATTGGTCGCCAGCCCGGCTGGCACCCTTTCAGAAGACCGCACCAGTGGCGCTCAACGCGTGCCGTGCCGTGCCGTGCCGCATTACAGTCAAGGCCAATGATGCCAAGACTCACTCACCCTCTCTTTGTGCAAGAGCCGCGCTACCTCTGCCCCCAAAGAGCCGCGCCCATTCGTGCTTGCGCGTCCGTTACGCCACCGGCACCCGAACCCGGCTGTCCCGGTTGCGGCTGCAGATGCTGAGCGTACGGCGAGGGTTGGCCGTTTTGCCTACCAGCACGAGGCGGTGTGGCGTTGGGACTGCTGCTGTGATAGCTCTCGGCGTGAGGTTGAGCGTACCTCATCAAGCCGGCGTTCTCCTCGACGCTATTGCCGTGAACGTGGCCGGGTGGCGGGTAGCCCGAATATGACGGTGAGGCGGTCGGGTATTGCGGGGCCGGAGTGGTGGGGTTGGAGCCGGGGGGCCGAACCGCAGCATAGGATCCGGGACCCTTGCCCTCAGGGAAATCCGACATCTTCATGACGTCTCCCTCATTGAGCTTGTAGCTAATGTCCTCCTTGCGACGCTTGACGCCGCAGACTAGCCAGCGCATGCCTCTACCAAAGGCCTTGACGAAATCCCAGATATTGAGCGCGTCGACGAGGGCTAGTATGCCAAAGGGACCGCCGCTGGGTCTCGATCGTTCGTTGAGCTGAGGAGGATACGGCTTGTCCTTGTCCGGGTCGGGATAGTAGGTAGCTGGAGCACTGCTGACGTAGGGCCTGTAGGGGAATGCCCAAATGTGCAAGATGGAGAAGCACGCCATTTCGATGCAGAGGAGCAAGGCGGGAATGCCGACTTTGAGGTCCGGGTACGCCAGGACTTGGTTGGGATGAACTATGTTCAGTGTCGAAGTGCCGACTGAGATGGCCGCGGCTTGCCAAAACGACAGGAAGACGACTAGCTTGATGGCGACAATTTTGAGGAGCAGGCTATGCTCAGCCAGGGGCTCCTTGAGCTGAACATAGAACTGGATGAGGCAGTACATGGCGACGGTGACTGCAAGAGCACTGAGGGCGAGGACCTAAAGACGTGTCAATAAGTTTGCGAGGAAAGAGGCGGGAGAATACGAACCCAAATGTGACCAAAGACGGGGCTATTAGACGACTCGCAATACCGTCCAAAATACTGAGAAACTACAGCTGCAATCGTCGTGGCGACGCGCACAAAGCAGTAATGGTAGATGCCAATCCAGATAATGTTGAACCAAGTAAGGCCGCTGGTCGGGGTGCGCCATGGACCTCGCTCGCCGCCGCAGCATTTTGCGAACCAGTTGACGGGCAAGACCCAGGGCTTGATGGGGCGCATTTCTCGAAACCAGACCTTTTGCGAATGGAGATCGGGGGCGACATAGTGGCAGAAGAGTGCGAAGAAAGAGGCAATGGCAAAAGCCTCGTAGCAATCGGAGATGACCTGAAAGTAGATGGCGTGCCAGTACCACTGTATTTGGCAAAAGGATGAGATGGCGTAGATGGGGACCATGAAGAGGATGCGGATGATGCTAGACGACTGTCAGTACCGAGTCTGGAAACCGGTAGGGTCAACTTACTATCGTTGCTCTCGAGGTTGTGTGTAGTTGAGGGCGTGCATCCAGACAAGGTAGAGACTTGTGATGACGGATATGAGGGTACACGCGGCTCCGATGACGCGGGCGAGGTTATGAAAGTCGAGCGGACCAACGATGATGATCTCGGAACCGGGTATGACTGTGTCTCGTTAGCGATGCGCTCGACGGTGGCAAGGATCGACCTACTCTTCATCTCCTCTAGAGTGGCATTGCAAGTGAGATTCATGATGGCGGTATGGCGCGAGCGTCGTCAAGGCGAAAGTGCGGCGAGGTCGATGACGGTTCGAGGGCCCTCCAGGGGCAGGTCATTGGGATCGTGGATCGGATGATAGTTGTGTTGCTCGGTTCAAGAATGCGCCTGGGTCGACTTGAAAGAGAAGGGTATCGTGGTTTGCGCTTTGTCAGTATTCGCGACGAGGCCGGCTTCGACGGGAGGTTTCTGTCTTTGTCCTTTGGGTCGCCGCAGGCAAAATTCCTTTTTGGATTCGAAAATCGAAGTTATGACATGACGTCTCGGCGCAAGTTGAACAGTGACAGATTTGCGAGCGTATGGGGACGTTTGTCGTATCGGCAGAGAGTATCGCTCCCGCAGTGCGTAAATCGCGAAGAACCAAAAAAAGGTGCCTTTGCCCCAAAAAGAGTCAACGTGAATCGGTTGCGAGAACAGACAGGACTGACTGCGCCCCGGAATCGATGTGCCGTCCGGAGCGAGGCAGCCGACCAGCGTGGTTTCAAACGAGTTGCACGGGGCGCGCGTCTGACTGACTGGCGGGAAATCGAATCGAGGAGGCGGCCCGTCCGAAGAGTCAGTCGTTCTGTCAAGTTAACTCCGTATGGGAAAAAAAGTCGTGCTGCAACGGCAAGGGAGGCGACCGAGGAGAGTCGATCTCCAGAAAAAAAGGGGGGGCGTGCGTGCGTGGTGTGTGGTGTGTGTGTGAGAGAGCAGACGATACGGTTTGCGAAAAAGGGTTGAAAGCGAGTTCTGCGCTATCAAAGGCCCCAAAAAAGGACGAGGAATAAAAGATGTTTCGACGACGCTGCCGAGGATGGAGAAACAAGAGTAAGAAGGAAGAAGAAAACAAAAAGTAAAAAAAAAAGTCTTGAGTTTATCGTCGTGTCTTTTTCCTTTGCGGGGGGCGGGATGGCAGGAAAGGAAAGAGCCGGAGGGGATAGAGAAAGAGAAAGAGAGAGAGATTGAGGAAGGAGGCGTCCGTCGGGGATGGCTGAGGCACGCAACTTGTCCCTGCCAGTTCAAGGGGTTGGCCGTTGTAGGTACTCGACACTTGGGGGCTGCGCTAATTCGTGGGGACGGTGAGAGTATACCTGGGACGGGCTCCTATGACGGAGCGCTGTCTCTGAACACTGGGGGATACCTTAGGCGCCAGACATGACTGCAGTGGACAGACAAGACACACGAGTCGGCCCTGGCATTTTCCACGCTGCAGGGACCAGGCACCCTTCCGTGCTCCCGTCTCAGGTACAGTTACTTTGAAAGCTGGTACTGCACATGGCATTTTACCATAAGACTCAGCTGTCAAGCCCTCCAACCAGTCCACCTTTCCCCGGCCACCCCACGTCGCCGCATCGCACACTGGTACTGTGGATGACTGCCCGACAAGGTACCCCATACAAGCCGTCCCCGCCAACCTCCCCGTCCAGTCAAAGGTTCCTGCGGTCTTTTTGATGCGACCGGACACTCCCAAGTGCGCTCGGTGCAATGGATTGTTCGGCCTTGTCCCCGGCTTACGTCCGGCTGCGACCCCCCCCCCCCCCTTCTCCGTCTATGCTCCCGCTAAGTTGTCGCTGCTGCTGAGCTTGAAAAGGCATGGGCATTGCGAGCAAAGGTGATTTTGAGGGCGCTTGCACAGCCTACAAAGTTTCCAAGTGCTCTAACAAAACATGCGCGAGCCCATTATTTGCAGCACGCACCAACGAAATGAAGACCAATTTCACCGTTCTAACTTAACTTACCTGGGTAGTATTTCACTCCAGATCTCTCACAATCAAAGCATACTCGGTAACCACATCACACCCATCCATCCCCCTCCCCTCCCCCTTTCTGGCACTCAACGCCATCCTCAAAGGAGAATAACCCCGTGATTCACATTCCCACCGTCGAAAGAGAGCAGGGTCGATTTTCACCAAGTAAGTAAAAAAAAAAAGTGCTAGAAAACCGTCTCATCTCTCTCTCTCTCGTTTTCTCTCTCTCTCCATCTCTTACTTCTGAATCGCGTTTCACACTCCGCAAAGGGCAAGCGTCCCCTTACCTCACTTTCTTTCCACCCTCGACACAAACTGTACAAGAGAAAGGGTGCGTGTTCCAAGGTACCTTCGTAGTAGCAGGTAAATTACATCATTGCAAAGGGAACAGACCACACACCCAATATCCCCTTTTCTCCGTACGTCTGTCCGTCTGTCCGTCCGCCCATCCATTCCTCCCCTCGACTCATGCAAGTACGCATACCCTTTTAGAAAAGAGACACACTTATCCGTCTTTGTCCTCCATCACACCTCGCTTTCCTCTCTCACACACACTTAGTCAAGGCCCGTCCAATTTTGTTCCCCCCTCCCCGTTGGACTTGTCAGTTTATCGGGACTGTAACCGTCCGAACGAGCATCAAACGCGTACAAGAAACTCACGTCAATACAAAACCCAATGCGTCTACCACCACCCACGAGTCGAAAAGACATTTACGCTTCTGTCTCGTAAACGCTGCCGTGCCATTAGAGAACAAACACCTCGCCCGTCATTTCCCTCTTGAACCATCATAAGCCTTTTCTGGACGAGCAAGAAAGCACGTAAACGTCCACCTGTCAGGCCAACACTTGGCGGGACAACGTAGGGTTGTCGCAAACTGTATCTACACGGAGGGCATGCGTCAACCACAAAACTCTTCCACCTCTCCACTCACAGTCTTTGCAGCTTCAACCGTCTACGCATCTCCTCGCCTTCACAAAACAATGGTCGCCTGCATGTAGCGCCACCGCCGTTGTCCGGCTTACAAGTCTAGCAAAAAGGGTATCTCAAGAATCATCCCCGTAATTTACAAACGCCTTACTTCGGCTATTACTGCGGCGCCCACTTGCGGCCGCCTCCCCCTTCTCCCTTGTCTCCGTTCATATATTCATGGAATCATGTAGTCGTGACAAGGCCGTGTATTTTCGTCATGGGAAAGCAAGTCTTTTTGGGAAATATTCAGGACCACGTAGCGGATAGTCGCTGGTGAATGCGTCTTGATTTCAACGCCGGTCCAATGAGCCTAAACTCCGCGCCGTGCCCCGGTTGGGACTGACATGTCTTCTGCTGTACAATGCCCCGAGGGCGAGATGAGAAAAGCAAATGTTATCAGAAAGTCTTTTTTTGTTTGTCGGGACAACCCGGCTCCAGTAAACGTCGTTTCGGTCTTGAAATAGCAATGACGACGGCCATCTTCAACCCCGTCTGGGTCGCTTGTCGCGCTCGCTCGCCAAGAGTCCGACCCCGTCTTCGCTTCGGCGCTTCCGTCCGCGGTCGTCCCTCGGCTCCCTTCTCTCCTCGGGTGGTCGCATGCCACCCTCTCTCGGTCCTCCGCGACTTCTGTAGCCGCCGCCGCCGCCGCCACCACCACCACCAGACCAGTCCTCCATCGGCCGGTTGCCTCCGGGACCACCTTCTGGGTGGGCGCGTGGCTCTCTCGGCCCCGTCAAGTCCCTGCCACCGCTCGGAGGCGCGCCCATCGAGTTTCTACCGCTTACGTCGCGTGGCGGACGACGAGGCTCGCGCTCCTTACCGGCAAGATCGGGGTTGCCCATTGGCCGCCTGTTTTGGTAGTCGCCCATGTCCTTGGGCTCTACCTCACGGCCGCCATGAGGCCCCCGATCATGCTCCCGCTCGCGGCTGCTTCGCCGCGATGACCGCCCGGGCCGATCACCCCTGCTTTCGCGCTCGCCTCGATCACGTCTCGGCCCACCGTCGTTTCCGTTCGCAGAGACCCAGTTGGCGTTATCCTGCCAGGCAGTGTCATGACGCTCCTGGCTTGGCGCAGCTGGCGGACCGCCAGTGAGAACCTGAGCGTCCGAGTTTCCGAGCAGCTGCCGCGGGTGACCCCGCGGTCCACCGCTGCGATTCAAGTCTGGCATGGACTGCGACTGCTGAAGAGTGTTGTTTATGCCAGCCAGCTGTCGTCGACCGCCACCATTTCGCATTCTCTCGCTGCTAGAGGCGGGACCCGTTGGTGCGTTGACGACCTCCGCCGATAGTGGAGGACCCATGCTGCCTGGATGCGGAGGGCGAGAGGACGGCGCATGTCTCTCGCTGTTGCTGACGTGCCGGCCATGGCTATGAGGTGGGCCCGACGAGGAGGGAGGTCCCGACCCCATTTGGGCAAGTCGATCAGGGTGAACTACCGAGGGTGGCGTTGCTGCCGCCGGGGACGCTTGCATGTCTCCTGCCGGACCCCCAAAGTTTCTCGCCCTATCAGGTGGGCCTCCTCCATGCATGTTCGAGGGCGTACCGGGACCCGACGCGGGTTCGTAGCCTCCGCGTCGGCTTCTCCCGGACGCTGGTCCGGTAGGCGGGATCCGGTCCGGAGACGGCGCTCGCGGCGTTTCAGGACCGCCGAAGCGGCCTTCAACTCGACTAGGGGTAGACGTATTGGCTCCGTAGCCACCCCGCGTAGTGCTTCTACCGCGGCCACGTGGCCCAGAAGGAGCATCCGAAGGCGAAGGAACAGGATTCAAACGTCCGTAGTTGTGATCTTGATGAGGCAGCCTGTGTTCAGCATCCGGCATCCGAGGCCCAGAGCGCGGAAAGTTGGGGGCTGGATCGCGCATCTTGTCCATGCCTCGTTCAAGTTCACGGTCCATGGGCCGTTCGCCTCTGAAATTCGGCCCAGTCATTGGTGATCTCTCACGAGGATCGCGACCCAGGCTTCTTTGCTCCGGTGGATACGGTCGGCCATGTCGGTCGTCAAAGCTTCCAGGTGGGGGGCCGTATTCTTGGTCGTGACGACCTGCTCGTCGTGGCGAAGGTGGTCTCGGCCCTCTGTCATGGCCATCGTCTCTTCGACCTCGGTTCTGTGGGAAATGTCCGACATCATTGCGATCGTCCATAGGGCCCCGCTCGGCGCTCGCCATGTCCATGGGTTCGCCGGCCAGTTGCCGATGGGGACGAGGCTGTCGTCCCGTATCCGGACCTCGAGGTGGGCGGTCTTGGCTGTCTTGGGCGAAGAAGGCCGCTCTCTCGGGGTTCATGACGGGTTCAGATGGTTCATTACCGACGGGAGGTCCAGGCGGATAGGTTGTTGCGTCGTAGCGACCTCCAGGCCTGCCGCTGCGCGTGTCGCGGTACTGCCTGTCCCGGTCCTGCTGCCCGGGTCTTGGGGGCAGTTCAGGCCGCGAATTGTCGCCAGGCGCCTCGATTGCTCGGCGCTCGGGATACTCCGCTGGTCGCCCAGGTCGTTCGGGCTCCATGGGCCTGGGCTCGCGAACCTCACGGTGTTCCTTTGACTCCCTGGTTTCCCTAACTTCCCTGCCCTCCCAACCTTCGCGAGGATCGACTCTGGCATCCCGAGGTGTTCGAGCTTCTCTCACGTCTCTGCGCTCCGGACCTCGTGACTGGCTGTACCGTTCAGGAGCAACATGACCGGGAATTGGCACGTCTGGCCGACGAGGAAGGTTGTGAGGAGTAGGACGATCCGGCAGCCCATGTGACCGTGGCTCGCTTGGGTGCGACTGTGCGGTTCTTGCATTGGCTGACTGAGACTCAGAGGTCTCTTCTAGCTTACTCGCTACCTTCGCAGCTGTTTCGGCCGGTCTGGCGGGCTGGGTTGGCGCTGATTTGGCTGGGTTGGCCTTGTTGACCACTGCATCCCGAACCTCGCCATCCTCTTCTTCTGCCGTGGCTGTCTTGGACGCAGGGGGTCTATACCGATTAGTACGGAAACGTTTCACACAATATGCCTTTACATACTTGGAGGGCTGTGGCTTGAAGTCCGGAGCCGTCGGTCGAAGATTGGACGTCCCGGGCTTTTCAGCCTCCGATCGTGAGCCGCCAGCCTGGACTCGGTCAGAAAAAGTCCCATGAACCTCCGCGGTATCACTTACGGCGTTCGATCTGAAAGCTTGTACCATGACCCATTTAGACTTTCGCTTCTGCAGCTCTGACATGGCGCCTTGCGCTGCGACAGATAAATCGACTCGACCACCATCCTCGCTGTCGGCGGATGTCTTCGGTGCCGCCTCGCGCTTGGTGATTTTTTGAAGCTGCGCAGTGAACTGAGACGCCATGAAGTCGACTGCGGGGAAGAAGTCCAGGACGGACCTGAGGATGGTGATGGCGTTTCGAATATGCATCCATTCCGATCCTCCTAGACAAGACTTGAGTGCCATATTGAGATTCTTATGCCAGCGGAAAAGGAGATCTCTGAATTGCGCGTGCTCAACAAAGGTGACTGGCTTGCCCTGCTCGTTGAAGGTGAGAGCGAAGCCTAATCGTGGCTGATCGCTTGTTCCTTTGCCTTCTTTATCGTAACATCCAAGGAGAACCCCGTTCTTGGCAGCTTTATTGTCCTTGTCGGCTGGCAGAGGGTCATTCTTGTGCCACAGCAATAGGTCTTGCAGAATCAGCTTCAGAAATCGACCCAGATACTCTGCTTCGCGCACAGTGCAGGTGAAGATCAAGCCCCGGAGTCTATTTGCGTTGAAAAGTCGGTCGTAGAGGGACATCAACCTGAAGGCCGGTGCGTTCCAGTCGTGCATACACCTGATGAACCTGAAGGTGTACTCGGCATCGCTCGCTGAGAGGAGGAGTCGAGGTAGGAAGCACTGCTCGAGTAGCACATCCGAGATGACGTCCGGCTTCGGGGCGGGCTTGGGGAACCCATTCTGGAATGTCTTTGTCAAGAAGAACTTCCACTTGGCCTTACGCAAGCAGTGCTCACTGAGCTCTTCCAAAAGGAATCCCTGCATATCGATGAGCTCCTTCCGCTTCTCCATTTTGCGGTCAACAGCTCGGCGAGACGTGTCAGAACGATCGTTGGCTAGTGTCTGCCACTCGCTCATAACTTTCTGACGTTCTTGAATGTAGATATGTTGCGGGAAACAAACGTCGCCGAGCTGAAGGGCCCAAAAAGCAGTATACAGCTCGGGCGTCATTTTCTGCCAAACTTCGGGGCGCACAGTGACCTGGAGAGACTCGGCAATAGGCTGCAAGGTAGTGAGTGCAGTGCGGGAGAGCGATGGGTCGTCAGGCTTCTGCTGCGGTTCGTTAGTGCCGACTGGGGCGGGCTGAGGCGAAGCGGTGCTGACCTGTGGATTCTCGATGTCGATATTGCCTTGAGACGTAGCATCGGTGGCTTCAGTCGTAGTCTTTGCGTCCGACATCTTGACGTCACCCTCCTTGTCCACGCCCGGCTTACGAGCCTGAGATGAATCTTTCTTGGCGATGCTTTCTGCATTGATCTCCTTCCAGGGGAGCATCCGGTGAGCTAGGCTGCTGCGGCCAATAAGGAACGCAAGGTCTGCCGACAACCCAAATGAGCTTATCAGTTGAGGTATAGACGGGACAATGATGTCGAATGTGTCCGGATCGAGATTGGTCCACAGGAAGTCAAGATACTGTACGAGCGTCTGGTGTGAGTCATCAATGGTGGACGACAAGAACTTGATATGGGCCTCCTCTTCCGGAACTTTGTATACAGCGGCTTGGCGGTGCTGTGCAAGGTTGATGAGCAGCTGCGCGGCCAACTTGGAGTCCGAGAGAGCTTGTATCAAGCGGGCTGAGCTCTTCGTATTTTCGAATCGTTTGTCTTGAGCCCTGATCAAGGTATGTCGTCGGAGCCAATTGCCGCCAGCCATGGAAAGAATCTGATAGTCGGTAAAATCGGCAGCGTCCACGATTCCACCCATGGACGAGATGAACTCTTTTAGAATGATGAGGTCGGTTGCGTTACCTTGACTTAGCTGGTCGTCGACGTATTGCAAGACTGGAATCGGAGTGAGGACCGGATAACGCCGAAACACCTTGCCCGAGAATCGTGACAAGGCTTGCAGCCACTTGCTCGTAGTCAGAGCGTGCTCCGCTTGTGTGCGGCTACGAGACTTGCCGAGGGAGTTCAGGAGAGACCAAACAAGCACATCGTATGATAGATCGGTGAAGTACTTGGCGCACTCGACAAAGGCCTCGATGAGATTTGAGTAGACTTCGAGCTGCTCGAATGCAACCTTGAAGACGATGCCGGGCGAGGCGTAGCTGGTTTTTGCCAACCGCTTAGCCATTTCGCTCAGATTGGTGAGCGAAACTCGCTTCATGGTGGCTCTTGTTTCGGACGTGGCACGCGCAAAGGCAGTCCTCATGGCCGGCATTCGGGAAATCTGGCCCTCGAACCACTCGGCGTACATGGAGTAGCGGGTGATGAGTGGGTACTGCTTGACGAGCTCCCAGATGGCGTTGACAACGGAAGCGTTCGCCTTGGTGTGGCTCAGTGCTGGCAATAAGAGGCGCCGGAGGAGATCTTGCCAACGCGCTCGATTCGCGTCGGACTTGTCCGTGGCCAGGCTCTTTGCGCCGATGCTGGCGAGCTTTGAGAGGAGGGCCTCGTCTTTGCCAATGTTGACACCAGACAAATTGAGAAATGTGCCACATAAAGCAAAGACGTCATCGACCGTTTGGCAAACGGGCACATTGTCGCTCCATTCATCAAGGTAGAAGCGAAAGTTTTGGGATTCATTTGTGTCGCAAGCATCCGGATAAGGCCAGCGCCAAATCTTTCTTTGAGGAGGTTTGGTCAGGCGCACATGGCCCTTTGGAACGCCTGCTTGGTCCGCGTCCGCCACGTCCTTAACGGGGAACTCGAGCTCGTCCAGGCGAGGGGGCTGGCTGTCTTTGTAGACCTTCTCGAGACTGACATGGAGAATTCGGTGGATCCGCTGCAGGACATCTGGGAAAACCTCCGGGATCCAGGGAAAACGACCAAGGATGAAGAGCGATTCGGGAATGGCGCCAATCGTGAGTAGTTGGGTCAGAAGGGACACTTTTTGTTCAAGCGGCTCCGGAAGCTTTTCTGCGTTTTGGCTCTCCTCTGCGGTGGCGGCCTTTTTCTGGTCTTGGTCGGCCTTTTTCGGGAGCTCCTTTCTGAAGCTGTTGGTAGGGTTCGGGCTGTCGTCATCGCCCTGCGGCAGGACGCCAGCCGTCAAGAGAGCGTTCATCTGCCCGCCCCGGGACTCCCGTTCTTGCTTCTCCAGCCTCTCCGTCTCATCCTGACGCACCTTTTCCATTTGGTCGTCAGCGGGAGAAAGATGAGGCCACAGGTCCGTAAGGGAGATGAAGCCAATTTTGATGAGTAGCGAAGCGAGGTATAGAAGATTGGCAGGCAACACATCCGTCTTGTCCCTCATGTCGGAGTTGTAAAAGCGAAGCTTGAATCCCAGGAGCTGTGCGGCGACGCGGTTCCCGGGTGCGGGAAGAGTGTTTGTCTCCTTAACCCACTCCTGCTCAACGTTGGCGACGATGTCTTCTCCCGCATTCCCATTGGTGATGAGCTTCTGTTGCAGGTGACGATCCGTTACTCGTCTCCCGCCGAGCTCGAAGAATGCGGCAAGTTGAACTTCTCGGCAGCGGTTCCAGAAAGCCGCGTCCCGCTCAAGCTTGCGAAGTACGTTCTCGGCCTCGTCCTTTTCGCTGGTGTTCCAAGTCGGATAGCCTGGCGCCGCCCAGGTGGGAAGACCTCCAACAAAGGCAGTGCCGTCGCTGAGATGAGACGAAGGCCACCAGGAACTGACTCTCAAGAATTTGACGAAAAATTTGACTTGCTTTATGAGGATAGTAGCGGCGACGTCGAGAACAACGTCAAGAACTCTTCCCACGTCGAGATCAAAGGTACCGATCAGTGCCTTGACCTTTTCGAACGTTTTGCTTGGTGGCGGCGGTGGTATGCTGTTGGTCGTGAATATCTCGGTGATGAGTTTCGAGTAGCCTTCGGACTCTTCTCGCAAGAGATTGTAGTTGGCTTGCCGATATAGAAGATTGGTGGCCTGTCTGACGCCCAACCTGGCAAATGTGTCCCTGATGAGGCCCAGTTGCTGCAAGAGTGGAGCGTCGAGAACTTCGCGCATCAATGCTGGGGACACGCCCGTGGCGACGAGAAAATCGCGTAAAGCAGGGCGATACAAGTCTGAGTCGTTGTCCATGACGATGGATAGGGTATCGAGAAAGAGAGTATGAGGCGCGAAAGAATACGCATTCTTGACCACGTCGGTGGTTTCTTCATGTCCCAAAATCTCCTTGACGCAAGCGCCGGCGTCGGCCGCGTCCAGTCGACCGTCAATAACGGCATGAATGAACTCCTGGAAGAGACTCGAAAGCTCGGTGATATCAACATCTTCTCGAGACTGGTTACCGTGGCGAACAACCTCGTCACGGCCTCGCTCATTCCAAGCTTGTACCCTATCGTCTGTGAGGTTATCATAGTGATACTTGGGTCGCTTCGGTGAAGGCTGCCGCTTTACGGGTTCGTGAGGGGTTTTCGAAGCCTGAGAGTCGGAGGACTGCTTGATGGCGGGTGCTCTATTGGCTGGTATCGTCGGAGAAGGGGCCGACTGCTTCGCGAGACTGGGTGACTGGGAAGGTCTGGGCTGTTTGGCAGTCGCAACGGTAGGTGACTGAGCGGAGCCGGAAAAGCTCGCATTGCGCGAAGAGGTCGGCGTCTGCTGGGTTTGCTGTTGCTGGCTGTAGTGATGGCCGCCACGCCCGTGGCCGGGGTTTGAATCTCGACGGTGGAATCCACCACGGCCACCGCGACCTCTACCCCCGCCGAGGCGACCTCCGCCGTCTTCTCTGTCGTGCTGCGCCATTGGGGTATCGGCCGGACGATGCGGCGAAGGTCTAGCACCGTCGCCCGAGGGGCGATCGGGTCTCTTGCGCTTCAAAGGCATCCTCATCGAGAGGTTGAGTGTTGTGGTTTGCCTAAGGCAAGAAGCTACACCATTGGGGGCGAAGGATATTGCAGTTCAAAGAAGTTTGAACGATGACAAGAAACGCTGCTTATACCGTGAGTGAGAGTTCGGGATCGAGTCGAAGACGGTTAGGGTGAGAAGTCAACGTCGCAGTGCGTGGTGGTTGAGCAGCTGCGAAAGGAGCGACAAGAATGGAAACGGATGGCGGACAAAGAAAATACTGACGTGATGATGCAGGTCGTCGGAAACTGGCGAATATGCTAGGCAAGAAAGAAAGAAGGAAATGCGGCCTTTGATAGCCTGATGAGCAGCCTGAAAAGTTGGCGAGGAGGCTGATGAGGCTATATTCGACGAAGACGATGCGCCGACGTGAGGAGTTGGAGAGGAATGAAAGGAAGCAGGATCCGCGACACGGCAGCCTTGCCTGTTTCCACTTTGGCGGCGTTGAAGCTCGAGCAGGTGAGTGCACGGGCCAAGCAGGCAGAAGTAGAGATACCTAAGACCCGTGGCGGTCAGTGGGAGGATATTAGTAGCGAGTACAATAGGTAGGCTGGAAGAGCATTGGTGCAGCATCAACAGGCCATTGAGCTGCTGCTCGTTGCGGCTCCGCACGTGACGGTGACTCCGCTGGAGCCACTCATGTCGGGGTCTGAACCAAGCTCAATAAGGTACCTTAGGTAGCAGCAGCATAGCTTAGTCATTCGTCTCATTCGCCGATGGCCATGTGCAATTGCCCCGAGCTCACCATTGATAGGAAGATGGCGCAATTGGCGGGCAATTACTCTAACAGGCCCTGACAATGGCTTTGCAAACCTTCACGCAGACAGTAGCAGCAGCGAATGAGTCAATGCGCAGCCTCTCTTCACTCCTCGCCTACTGCTATTGATGCAGCCTCTGCACACGACCCGGGCCGCCGGCGTTCGCCTCGCTTACTGCATTGAAGAGACGTCTGCTAGCCAGTGACAATCACAGTTGGTCAGCGGGTGTAAGTTGCCTCGGTCGTCAACTTCTCGCGTGCCACTCGTGCATTTCCCAAAAATTACCGCCTTCACCTCCGTTATCGGCCAGCGGAAAATAAGGTCGAAGAGAGAAGACGAACAGCATCACACATTGAGACAATGACTCGAGCAGCAACATCTAATGGCGCTGCACGCGCTCGTTACGGTCAGCAGCCTCATCCCATACCCCGAGCCATGGCTCCTATCTATGTATTTCCCACCACACAGGGAGAGTAGTTGCTGAATACCTGCAAGAAAGAGTGTCGTCACAACCTGAGAACCCTTTTGCGGCTCTCATACCAGATCAGCAAATAGCCATCATTCCCGAGTTTACGCTCGAGTCAGGCATCACTCTTCACAATGTCCCCGTTGCGTACACGACTAGGGGCCGGCTGTCCCCAGGGGGCGACAACGCCATGGTGATATGCCATGCGCTCACCGGTAGCGCCGACGTGAGCGACTGGTGGGGACCTTTACTTGGAGGACCTGGACGAGCCTTTGACACATCGAGGTTTTTCATCGTGTGCATGAACAGTCTCGGCAGTCCCTATGGCACGGCGAGTCCGGTCACAGCCAAGGACAATGACCCTGAGAAGGGCCGTTATGGGCCTGAGTTTCCTTTGACTACCATCCGGGACGACGTCAAGTAAGCTCTCCTATGCGTCTCTAGAGTGCGGAGGCTAACACGCTCAGTCTACACAAGCTTCTGTTAGACGACTTGGGCGTAAAGCAAGTTGCCGCCGTGATAGGCGGTTCGCTTGGTGGCATGTTTGTCCTGGAATGGGCATATTTTGGAAAAGAATACGTCCGATGCATCGTTCCCATTGCAACTTCAAGTAGACACAGCGCATGGGGCATCAGCTGGGGCGAGGCGCAACGGCAGAGCATATACGCGGACCCCAAGTACGACGATGGCTACTATCCCTTTGACGACCCGCCGTCGACGGGACTCGGGGCCGCGCGCATGTCGGCACTGCTGACGTACCGAAGCCGAAACTCTTTTGAGGCGCGATTCGGACGCAACATTCCCGACCCTTCCAAGGTGCGGACCATTGGCGACCGGTCGCGCGCGAGCACGCCATCCGAGGCTCACTTCCGCATCCACAACGACGGGCACAACGTCAAGCGCACGGCAGGGCGAGAGAGCGGGCAGGCCACGCCGGTAGAGGATCGCGCAGATCCGCAGTTCCAAGGACCACGGGCTGAGGGCAGCCTGACGGGCGGGGACTCGCTGCCGACATCGACGTATTTTTCGGCGCAGTCGTACCTACGTTATCAAGGAACTAAATTCGTCAAGCGATTCGACGGCAACTGTTACATCGCCATGACGCGCAAGCTGGATACGCACGACGTGTCTCGCGGGCGAACGGGGTCGGTGGCCGAGGCCCTGGCGCTCATCGAGCAGCCGACGCTGGTGCTGGGCATCGAGAGCGACGGCCTCTTCACCTTTGCCGAGCAGGAGGAGATTGCGCAGTACGTGCGAAGCGCGCGGCTGGAGCGCATCGATAGTCCCGAGGGCCACGACGCCTTCTTGCTTCAGTTTGAGCAGGTCAACCGGTACACGCTGGGCTTCCTCAAGGACGTGCTACCGGACATTATGAGCCGTGAGGGCGAGGGGGTTGTGGAGGAGGCCAGCGTAGGTCAAGTAACCAAGTCGAGCACGTTTGGCGAAGCCGAGGTGGAGGACATTACGGCGTGGTAATGGTGTTTGGGTGAATGGTATTGGGGGTAAAGGGAGGTTTCAACACGGCGACAGCTTATACGGAGTTTGACGAGCGTTATTGATTGGGCATTGCGCGGATGGATCTCAACGAGAATAGACCCAAGAGTCATTTTGCAAATCGCAGTTCAGAGCATCTTCACGCGTTCCTTGAGGCTCTACAGATTTGATTATCGAAGCCTAACTCAGCCTCGTGTTCCGCTGACTGGAAACGAGTATAAGCAAACTAGCCATGAGGTGAGCCACGCCACGTGTTGGTTCACCACGGTTAACCAACCGCATGTGAGTAGACTGCGTACGGCAAGATTTCGGTCTGAGGGGTGAGACGGCGCAAGTCCAGTGGGCCTGCAAACGCGAAGTGTTGGTGGTTCGTGTCTCCGGGACAGTGAGGACGTCTTCTTGGCTGCAAGGATCAAGCAGCCAGCCACACGGAGACAACGAGGTCGACCGTCTAACACAAGCAAGAGAGGCTGACGATAATGGTGCAGTACTGGCACATGGCGGACAGACTATACCTGAAACCGGGGCAAGGGCTCTTGAGCAGTTGCCTGATTCGAGATGGATAGGGCTCGTCTCAAGCATGCATGGCACGGCTTCAAGAGCCGGGAGGGTTGGGCTGTTGAGATTCGGTCGCATTTTCGAGTGCTAAGCGTCGTAGTATGAAGAGGAGGGGGAGGGGAGGGAAGAGGGCTGTCATATTCTACGTGCGAGGAAACTTTGGGTTTGTCGAGCACAGGGCAGCGTCTGTCACGTTCGTATATCATTTATCTTTCTTTTTAACAACTGTCTACTGTACAGTACGAGAGCTTGCGTCCCTGTCAGGGCGACTGTCTTGTTTCTGGTTTTTTCTTCCTACGAAAATGAATTGAGTTACTGTACAATCCCCCGGGCAGCCACATGCTTGAGAAAAAAGGGAAGCTCGGTGCCTTTTTCTATCTTCGGGGGGCGCTCTCGGGGATGGCGTCGTTTACGGACACGTCGGCTGGCGCTGACTTTTGGACGCGGGGCGGTACACGACATGATTGGCGGATCAAGTTCTTTCGAGGGAGGAGGGAGGAGGAGAGGTGCAGCAAAGACCATGGTGGGAAAGGGAATTGGTAAGTGGGAAGGGAAACCGGGGGAGGCAGCTCAAGGAGGAAGGCGGACGAGGCAGGTGAGCTGGAGACGCGAGGCTTGATGAAGAAGCCCCTCCCCGCCAAAGATGGATGGGTGGATGGGAATGGGTGGGATGGGTGGAGCGTGGGATCAAGGAGTTGGTGATGGATGGTGATGAATGGTCGAGGATGGGCGATGAGGTGATTTGATGGTTGGAACTTGGATCCATGATAGATGGATGCGCAAGTATTGTACTGTATGTTGGATACAGTAGAAAATCGTGCAGTAAAGGAGCGGAACGACCCCCCCCCCCGCCCCGAACATTGAGCATCAATGTCGACAGTCGTACCGTCGGTACCGTCTTCTGGAAAGGCGCTAGAAAAAGTCGCCCCTGCGTCGGGTGATGTGGCGGACTGTGACTGCACGACTGGGCAGTCGAGTGACAGCGCTGATACGGTGTAGAGACAAAGACGGAGGGTACCTGCAGGAACCTACAGCACAGTACAGCGTCTCGGTGATGCATCCATCCAAGTCCTCCTCAGTCTGGAGCTCGCAAACTTGAGTTACCTCAAGATCAAAAGCGGGCATTAAGCGGTCAACAGTCAGCTCCTCTGGTCAAAGTGTTTGCATCTCGTTGGTGACAGCTCTCATGTACGGTCAAAGCATCCCGTAAGTTACATTTAGGTTCTGTATGCTACGCCTCTCATCACCAGTCATCAGACGACGAGTTCGAAATGCACCCTCTTGGCGACCTTCTCTCGTCTGATGATGAGCAGTGTTCCCCTGCAAGTGGAGAAGTCGATTCCCCGCGGGTGCAGTTGAGAGAATCGCTGTAGACCAAACAGACGGTCTAGGTTCGTGCGCACGTTATGCAGGTCCGGAGACTGCGTGTCGTGATGTGTACGCGGTCGATACGATGATATTGAGCTAGTGAAATATTTTATCCTTTCTCGTATCGAAATTGAAGTAATTTTTCAAGCTCCCGCGCGAAGAATAGAGAGGACTCAGGATGGAAGCTACCTGGAGGGACTTGCATCTGGCAGCTTGGTCTTGTTAATGGATACATGCCCTCGGGTAAGTCGTCAGCTGCACGCTGCGCAGAGCAATTAGCCGCAGGGCGCTAAACGCTAGCTGCGCACTAGCACCCGCTCCTCCGCAGGGGCTTTCGGGCCTGTAAAAAACGTCGAGCTCGCGCGTTCATTCTCCTTGATCGATGCAAGGTCATGGGTTCTTTGGCCCGGAGCGGAGAGCAGTCAAATGTGAGTGACGTTAGACCGGAAGGAGAGAGAGAGGAAGAGAGGTTCCAGGTTCCGAAATGTCGTGCATGCTGGCCCCCCCTAGATACGCTCTTTCCGTCTGGCAGACGAACTGGTTGTACCAAAAGACCCGTCCCTGCAGACTCTTGCCAACGTTCTGCACAGTGTTCCTTGCTTTCACTCGCGCAAGCCTACACACACACATATACTGTAACTTATCCGTTGACCATCTTTGTCTTCAACCTTGAGGAGCTTTCCCACATGGGTAGACTCTAAATTTGTATGGAGTAAAATAATTGAGTACCTTACAGAAGCAGTTCGTCTTACCCGCATTCCTTTCTTTTTGCTCTCAAATCGCCCCTCGTTCTATTCTGAAATTTCTTCGAATGAATCAAGAAAGAAAGAAAAAAAAAGACCTCGTGCTTCCATGCCCAGACTAAAACAACAAGTGTCATTGGCCCGCGGTCCAGACTCGCCGCTGGCCGCCTTCTAATCAGAGCCCATCGATTCGGACTGACGGCAAGAGCAAGCCAAAAGAATACGGCAAGGTACCTAGGTAGACATGGTATATCTCATTCGATCGGCTGCAATCTCTCCCAAATATCCCAGGGCATCAAATCTGCACTTTGTAACTCCTTCGTACATCTCTGCAACGGTCCTTCCTTGCCAGGCATCGATGCCACACCCCATTCTTCTCCACTACACTGCTTTCCTCGCCCCACCGCTTGCTGCTCGTCTTTCTTCCGCCGCTTCTTCTGCTTCTACTTCTGCTTGCACTTCCTCGTTCCCCACGCCCGGCCATTTACCCCGGGCATGTGGTCCCCCCTCCTCTTCATCGTATTATACCTCCTAGAGCTATATCAGGTAGGTGCTTTTATCTCTGTATCTATTCCCTCTAAGCCTCTCTTGTCTCTCTCTCTCACGTTCTCACCCCTCTCCCCGAACTCGCAACCACTTCAACCATGGATCGACTGACGGCTCCGACAGCTCTTTGACACGCACTCCGCCAATCTCGCCGTAACTCGAAACCATCTTTATCCCCACAAGAACCAGCTGCCAGCTCGTTTCGGTCGCTGCCGCCTCCCGCTTTGCCGAAACCTTGTCTCGTCGAGGTACTCCGTAGGGCCGTCCCAAGGTGTCACAGCCCAAGCAGCAAAAGACATACACACACACCTACACAATCAGGACACTTCAAGCAAACAACACTTCCTTTCCTTTTTCCTTCTTCTTTTCCCTCGCTGGTTCATGCTTGCTTCGCCTTACCTGACGCAACCTGCGGCAACTCGTTCATTGATGCTGTCCACGACTACATCGACGACGTCTTCTCGACCACAAAGTTCGACGTCTTGGTCGGAGCATCTCCAAGTCCGGTTCTCGGCAGTCTTCTAGGACGCCACCTCTTCGACCCTATCGCCATTTCCCCCCGTCTTCTAATGTTGCCACCGCCCGACCTCGACGGCCGTCGCAGTTAACCAATATGACGAGATTCCGCGACGAAATGGTCTCCTCCACCGGTGCCATGGGCCCTGACCGCACTTACGGAGGCAACCGCGCCTTTCACAATTTTTACAACGACTATTCCCATATTCCAGATCCAAACTTGCGCAGGCGCCTGGCCTTGTCCGAGATTGACAAGGTCCCTTTTGGTCTCTATCGTATGTCTCAATGTTTCTTCGCAATAAGTCCCAGTATTGACCTGTCAGATGTTCGCGCCGTCCTGGTCGCCGGCGTCGGTTTCCTTCTCGACTCTTACGACATCTTTGCCATCAACCTCGTCATCACTATGCTCGGCATGGTCTTTTGGAGTAGTGACCGCGAGCAGAATGGCTACGGCGGCAACAATGGCATTCTGCCCGATCCTGCCAGTCAAGCTCTCAAGGGGTCTACCAGCGCAGGCATCATTATTGGTATGGTCGTCTTCGGCTGGCTTGCCGAGTGAGTTTGCCTGCCTCTGTGTTCTCGAGCAGACCCTGACCTATGCAGCGCCCTGGGTCGCCGGAGAATGTACGGTATCGAGCTGGCCATCATCATCTTTGCCACTTTTAGCTGCGCCCTCGTCGCATCGAGCCCTTCTATCAGCTCGTCTGCTCTTCTCATCTTTTGGCGTGTCCTGATGGTGAGACTCGGCCACCTGGACCTTCATGTGAAAGTGCTGACTAGAAAGGGTATTGGGATCGGAGGCGACTACCCCCTCAGTTCCGTGATAACTTCAGAGTGAGTTCCAGACTGGCTGCATTCACGGCATCGACTGACTCGGCAGATTCGCTCCCACACGCTGGCGCGGCGCAATGATTGCCGCCGTCTTCTCTATGCAGGGTATCGGCCTGCTGCTGTCCGCTCTCGTCGCGCTCTTCACGACCGTCGCCTTCAAGGACTCGTATATCCACGTCAAGGACGAGACGCAATGCGACGCAATCTGTCGGGCCGCCGCAGATCGTTCATGGCGCATCATTGTTGGCGTCGGGGCGATCCCGGCGTGTCTCGCTCTCTACTATCGCATCACTATCCCCGAGACACCTCGATACACCTTTGACGTCAGGCACGACGTCGAAAAGGCCGACGCCGATATCCGAGCCTATGTTCACAGTAAATCAAATGGCGATTATGACAATCACCGAAGATCGACCACGAGGGTCTCCGAGACGCTTCTCAACGTGCCCCATGCTTCGTGGGGCGATGTCTTCAATTATTTTGGACAGTGGAGAAACCTCAAGGTGCTTGTTGGTACAACCATGTCGTGGTTTCTTTTGGTGAGTCCCAATTCATCTGATCGTGTTTTTTGTCATGCTTATGAGGGCACTGCCCATAGGATCTGGCTTTCTATGGTCTTGGTCTGAATAATACTGTGGTTCTTCACGCCATTGGCTTTGCCAAGGGTAAGAATCTATACGACAAGTTGTATAATCAGGCAGTAGGCATGATCATCCTGGCATGCGCAGGATCAATTCCTGGTTATTGGACGGCCGTTATGACTATTGATACAGTCGGGCGCAAACCGCTGCAGATATTTGGCTTCTTGGCACTGACAGTCGTCTTCTCGATTCTCGGCTTCCGTCTCCGCAGCCTCAGCGAGGGCGCGATGCTGGCTCTCTATGTTATTGGGCAGTTTCTTTTCAACGCCGGTCCGAATACCACCACTTTTGTTGTCCCCGGCGAGTGCTTTCCTACCCGATATCGATCGACTGGGCACGGTTTGTCGGCGGCCATGGGAAAGTTGGGCGCCGTCGTGGCGCAGCTCATCAGCATCCCACTGCTGAAGAAGGGATCGGACGACGCTTGCGTTGGTAACGATTGCTCTCCGAACCTCAATCGACTCTTACAACTCTTTGCCCTCTTCATGTTCCTCGGGGCCTTGGTCTCACTGCTTATTCCAGAGACAAAGGGCGTCACGCTTGAGGAGCTGTCTGGGGAATCGAGGACGAGTTACAACGCCGGCTGCAACGGGAGCATAAACCTGGCCTCCGCACCTAGATCTTGGAACCCCTTCCGAGGTGGACAGCCCGCCGGCTTTTTTTACCCACGCTCACATTCGGGCACATTCACCAAGGGTCGCAATCAGTCGAGATCGGGGATTATCGCGACACCCGACTTTCCGGCGCCTCACGGTCAGAAGCAGAGACGCAGGCGCATGTGGAGGCGGAACAAGAATCGCATCGGGAGCGACGGTTCAAACGAAATCGCGCTGCGCAGTCGTAGCTCCAGATCGGATGGAATGGAGGACGACTACGCGCAAGGTATGTGTCAACAGCCGCTTCCCGCATGGGGCGCCGGCTGGGGCCGGATCGACAGAGGGGAACCCCCTGCGACAATGGGCAACATGCAGCTACAAGATGTCGGCATGTTGCTGAAGCCGAGCTGATGATGTGGTCTCTTTGAGTGAGGGATTGTATATACTGTACATAGAGCGGCATATTGGTGTATATGAGGACAGGAGTATTGAGGCGGCTCATGGGGCGTTTAGATGAGAGCATCTTGATTTTGCATAGGCGCAAGGGAAAGATTACGTGCTTTAGAGGACGGCAGCATACGATAGACGAAGACGGATGATACCTCGGACGAAAAGGATTAAGCAGATGGGCATATATATTAACTGTTTGGAAGATTTGTGTTGCAAACGAATTTCAAGCACTGAGTCGTACCATGTTGGGTAGATTGCTGAGTGAGATGCGTGATGCAGAACTCCGATTATTTGAGTCGTGTACTGATCGTACGATTGAGAAAAATACTGAATGTTCTTCGACAAGTTATGAACCATCGTCACAGCAAGTTGACGAAATTGAAGCACGGTCTTGAAATGAACAGTTATGGACAAAGGTAGAAGTCGGATTATACACGACTAGGAAACCAGCCGACGCCCACTTCCCCTTAATTTCTCATCATATACTTCAAGCAAGACACGTAAACGTTTCTCTTCTCCTTGCGAGCAGACGAGGCGATGAATACCTACCCGCAGGTTGACCTAGAAGAAAACCCCGTAGACATGGGCGCGTTGTACCGCTTGCCGCTCATCACAACGAAACAACACAGAAATACGCTCCCCACTCTGGGTAGAAGACTTGAAAGCAGTATGAACGAGTTTCTCGTATATAGAAAACATTGGCTGGAATAAACACAGGGCACAAACTGAAGCAATTCGACTCGCACGCTATATCCGACATCTTCCCAAGCAAAACGAAATAAAAACAAAGCAGGAACGCCTTTACACACCCTATCTTCCTTTCCCGTGTATGTCGACTGCTTTGATAGACGCCGGCTTGCCAGATTCGACTGGGGAAAGGCAGGAGGAACGAGGGGCGTGTTTTTCTTAAGTGACACGGTGGGGGAAGAAAAGGCAAAGATTGGTAACTGAGAAGGAAGCGATTGGTAAATACAGAGAAACAAGAGATTTGTGACAGAGAAAAAACTTGAAAGACGTTTGGTACGGGAGAGAAACAACAAAAGCTGAGCAGAAAAACAAGGTCTTGTACTAAGAAAAAAAACAGCAGAAATTGGAGTCAGTGAGAAGAGGAGGAAGTTGACTGTGAGCTGCGGGCTTTTAGGGTTGCTCTATCTTGGTTCATCTTGGGTGTCCTTTCGGCCGTTTCTCTCTCTGTTTTGGGTGTCTCGTGATAGAGCTTATCAGCCAGCGTTCTGTGTGTGAAAAGCTGACGAAACGCGTCGACCATCAGTTTCTTCCGAGGGAAAAAAGGAAACGCCGGGAGTTTATACGTCGAAGAAGAAGTAAAGTCGATTAGTTACCTGGCAAGTCGTTAGTGTCAATACATTGCAACTTTTGCACATGGGGAGGTGAAGTGCAAAGCTAGTAGAGGGCAAGATGATGGAAGCTTCAATATCGGGAGGAGGGGGCAAAAGAGGCCGCAAGGACAACAGAGAAGGGGGTCTGGCGAAGAAGGGGGATTTTCCCAACGTACAGACACAGTGGCGGCACGTGTCCATGGCGTTTGAGCGAAACGTGCCGTCCGAGGTGCAAAAGGAGTTGAGGTTGGAGGCGTTGCAAAACGCCTGGACGTGCTTGGGGCAGGTGAAGCGGCGGACGAGCTGGCCGGCCGGGGCGGGCGCGGCGAGGGCCTGGCCGGCGGCGAGGGCCAAGACGACGGCGATGAAGCTCTGTTGACGGTATATTCTGTCAGTCTGATTTTTTTTTTCCCAATTTCTTCTTTCCCTCTCACTTCATTCTTCTCTCTATTCGATCGTGCTCCTCGGGATACGAGTCTTGTCTTGTTCGTAAGGGGGGGGGCGCCAACGGACCTTCATTGTAACCGCGAATGGGGATAGTATCGAGAACGTTGCGTATTACGAGATTTCTTCCCTTGTCGTCGTTGTGTGTCGAGGACAAGAGGGCCCAGGTAAACTCCTTTTAGTTTCCTTGATCGATGTGATGATCGAAGAACAATGGCGACAGACACGCGAGAGGTAGAGAAAGGGACCCGGTGAGCGACGATCGCGGATTGTTTGTCTCGAGATTGCACTGTAGTTGATGAAGCGGCGGGGGACCCCAAGAAAGTCTTTTGGTGATGATGATGACACGCAGGTCAGACCTAGGTAGTTTTCCGGGGGGAGGGATGGGGGACCTTCTACTAATATATTCCCCCGGCCCTTTGCTGTACCTATCTTGCGTACAAGGGGGGTGGGTGGTGGGAAGGACAGGACGGACTCCCACGAGCCGTCAGGCGACAAGGGTTTTCTTTCTTCTTTCTTTCCTTCCTTCCTTTCCTCTCAGTCTCTCTCTCTGTTCCTCGACTCGTCTTGCTTTGCTTTTCCACCCCTGTGTGTTTGTTGTTTTGCTTTTTCTGCTCTTCTCGACACCTTTTGCATGCACGCCAGGCGAGCGTTTCTATTTTCGTCTACTCTTGGCGACGCATGAAGCTTTCCCGAGAGTGAAATATTTGCTTTTTCCTGTTTTCTTGTCTTCTTTTTTCCACACGTTGCGTGGCTGCGACTTTCCGTAGGGGGGGTCTGATGGGCTTTGCTTCCCCCGGAGAGAGAGGACTAGAGCGAGGAAAAAAAAGGCCCTCCCTACATGAGAATACGGGAGTGATGGTGTTGTTTCTTCTGCTTTGCGGCTGGCCTCGGTTTTGGTCTTTTTTTTTATTCTTGGGGTTTGTATGTGAATGTGTAGTTTAATCAGGGAGAACGATGTTGAAGCAAAGGGATGAACGCTTCAATGCTTCTCTCAAGATGCAAATTTGTTTCAGAAATGAGAAAGATGAAAACGAAGATGCAAGAGGAGAAGAATAAAGTGAATGCTCAGCGAGCTTCTCTTCCCATCATACAATGAGCAAATCGCAATTGAACTCATCCGGTCTCCGGCGACGAGGGACAAGCTCGGGAGAGCTCAAGGGCGTGGGGGAGGCATTCGGATTGATCCCTCCATGTCTCACAAGGGAGCAGAGCTCTACAGTAACTTACATGGCCAGGGAGGGCGTACACTTTGGACTGGGGTGGGAGCCCGTGTAAGCCGGAGAAAGCTGAGGCTGAAGCTGCCCAGGCCTGCCTCGCGCCGTCTTCCGTCCCAGTGAGCATCGAATGCCGGTTCAGACATGGAAGCTACAGCAGAGAAGGCCCATATGAGCTGAGGGAGAGAGAGAGCAATGCAGCGTCTAAATCGATGCCAAGCAGGCGCGCGCATTCGAGCTTCGTTCAAGAAGAGTGAGTGAGTGAGTGTGCTCCAGGGACTAGAGGGTGGTGGGTTAGACCAAAGCGGGAGATTGCCAGTGTCTTGGATGACCGGCTTCCTCTCTGTCTGCCCTTTTCCTTCTTTTCTTTTCTTTTCTTTCCCCTCGATCCAATCGCAACTCCCCTCCTTGCCCCCCCAGCCGGATCGCTTCTCTTACGCCGACGGCACGTCTTTTCCTTTAAAGCAAGTTCCCAGCCAGCTCATGCCAAGAGGGACTTACTTATCTGGAACCTTTGCGAGCAAAGACTATCGTCGCCCTGCCAAGAATCGCGGCGGGAAAGAGAAAAAGAAAGGGGCTGGGGGGAGAGAGTACAGTAACCGGGCTGCCGTCTGCCGCACGAGGCAGCAGCGCCCAGAGAGTGATATATTTAGGATGTGCTACTTTCATATTTCCTTTTTTTAGTGGTCTTCGTTCTGCTTCCTTGTGGAAGAGGTATCTGCAGGCTTGGCATTCATGGACTTTTACGCGGAACGGTAGTTTGGTCAATAGACTGCGTTTGCCGGCGTCTTGCTACCAGACTTTTATGCGATATCATTCGAAATAATTGATGGCATACTGCGCCTCTGGCCCTCATACAAGCAAGCAAAAAACGACATCACCACGACTCACGCCAGGGTGGTTCGAATCGCTGCTCAGAGAGTGAGGAGTGATGCTTGGTTGATTAGAATCACTGTAATCATCGATGCAAGGCATCTCTGTGCGGCTGCGAGACCACGTTTTCCCCTACGCAGCCCACCCTCCTCCCCCTTTTTCCCATTTGACAGTATCGAGTTACCTTCTCAGCTCGGCACCAACAAGGGGACGCCAAGGCGGGCTGACGGGACGATGGCGGAAGCACGTCACCGCGCCTGGACCGAGAAAGACAAGGACGCTCCACGCGAGCGCGCCGCTCAGCCAGAAACCGGGGGGTTTCTCACTTGCAAACAGCCGAGTCAGCCGAGGACGGGAGACCTGGATCTACCTCTCTTTCTCTCTCTCTCTCTTTCTCTCGTTCTCTCCGTTTTGTCTCTCGGCTTGTCGGCTCGTTACGGATATCGGAAGCCCTAAACTTACGTGTGCGACCTGCTAAGTTAGTTCCTATTCTTCGAGAACATTGCCGCAGGAAGCTGCACGTTCAGGGGAGTAGGTACCCCAAGGGGCTTTCACAAGTACGTAGTAGTCATCGGGCCTGTATGGGGGAGAAATCGTCCAGAAACGACCGAGACATGGCCATGAGGAGCAGAAACACAGTACGTGCTACCCCAAGTTTGGCTCTTTACTCGTCCATCACACAGTATCAACTTGAAGAAATACATACGCACAGATATAGACCCAACATACGAAGTAATTGTGAATAACTTACATGAGTGACAGTTGGACGAGTTGCACAAGACACGTAGGAAACAAGGTCCATGGCGTCGGCGCGGGCTCTCTCTCGCTCGTTCCATCCGACATTTAACCATCAGATAGGTTAGATAGCGGAAACAAGGGGGGGGAGCAAAATCAGAGACAGGCATCAGCCGTAGAAGCGCCTCTTTTTACCTACTCTCCGCCAAACATGAGATATCCGCACCCGCCAAGGTCTCGGCCGATAACATATTCAGCCCCCCTTCTGCCTCTCGCCCCTTTTTTTTTTCGCGCGAGCTATCCTATCTGGCTGCAACGGATCGCCAGCGGTAGGCAAGCGAATAGGAGCTAGGTTAAAAAGCGTAAGCGCGAAAGACGGATTCCGGATGGGCGGTCTTGCTTCGATCAAACTAAACAAGGGGAGGAGCAGGGGATCAAGTAGATAAAGCGATATATCCAGGATGAAAATAGCGGAAGGCGCGTGCCGGAGTCTGAAAAGGCCCCGGCAGGCTGGTTCCGAGGGAAATCAAGGTATAGCCGAGAGAAGCGTGCTCTCATCCTCCTCGGGAATACACGAGCTACAGTAAGTTACCTTACATACACAATCTAGAAGGCCCGACAGCCGCATCTCGGGCCCCGGGAGAGCTATGGGATCCTGGGTATTATGGAGTCTCTTCAAGCGGCCAAGCCTGCACGTCGACCAAATATAGAAACTCTGCCAAGCTCGCCCTCTTCGACGGCGGTCCCATGCGATAAGTAGGGGAAGCCTCTGTACGTACTTACATGGATAAGGGCAACGTTACCGTACGCCTCGAACGCAGGGCGAGAAGAAGGGGGAAAAAAGCAAGGGCAGACGTTTGTTCATACCGTACTCGAAGAAGTGCTCGAGAGTGAGGAAAACTTGACTCGGCTACGAATAGATGCTACAAATAAGGACACTGAAGTGTACAAAGCAGCGGTTTCAACATTAAAGGCTGGGGGCGAAACGGATACAGATGGGAGGATATAAATCATGGTATACGAAAAGACAGACAGGGCTTCCGCACACGCACACGAGACAGGACAGGACAGGACAGGACGGGACTCGGCGATTGCTGCTTGGAAACCACGTTTTTGCCGGCGCATCGGGAACCCTCAACTGAGACACACAAGTCTCATCCTATCCTTGTCCCCATCGCCAACTGCACTCGATCGATTTCCCTTTTTCCTACGTATCCCTTGGTTCCATCTTTGCAACTTGTACCATCACCGCAGCCTACACAGAGGTAGCCCAAGTTTAATCAACAGTATAAAGACTCAGAGAGAGAAAAAAAACGTACGTGGTTCTTCATGTACATGCCATTATATCATCTATCTACTGTACTTCCGTTCCCCCAATTTCCCTAGCCCTCGCTCGCTAGCTGACCTTATAAAGGGACCTGCGCGCGCGTTTGACGCACCGCAAAGGAGAGAGGAACAGAAGACCCAAAAAAGGAGAAAAGCAAGCTCTCACGGCTTGCAAGAGGGACCTCCCGGGACCCGGCAGAGCGTCCGCAGCGGCGACTCTAAGAATATAACTAATAAACTTAAGTTTGTAATCCCCCTATCGCACGCAGTCCTCGACAAAAGAAACGCCTCAAAAGGGCTCGCTCGAGGTTTTCCTCTCTTCTCATCGTCAGTCCTTCCTATCCAGTCAAACTCCCAACAGTCGGGAGACTCGGGAGTGAAAAGAAGCCATCGAGTTGTTATCGTCAAAGCCGTTCAGAGGAGAAGGGGGGGGAATAACCAAGAGAATCGTCGCTCGTTCAGTTGTGGCGCGCCACAGAGATCAATGGCAGGGACCCGCCTGTCCCCCAGAAAGTTCGCTGGAATGCGGCCCTTGCGGCCCTCCCCGTCCGCCAAGCCTTTCAAGGAAGGGGGGTTGGTGGAGGAGGAAGGGCCTGGAAAAGTCCAAAACCCTGGCATCGTCCACCGTCGCAAGTCCCACGCGGGCGGACACGAATCTTTTGCCAAGGGGGCGCGGCGGAAATCCCCTGCCAAGCCCCCAGCTCCGTCTTTCGCCAATTTCCCTCCTGTCCGCGTGCTTGGCAATCGGCTTGCCCTCGTTTCTTCTTCTTTTTTCTTTGCGGCTGCTGCTCCCCCTCCCCCGGCCATCATGACACCATGCTGGTCCCGACTGACCGGCCACGACGATCTCCCGGTGTCAGGGGGTGGGCGCAGAACGCCCGCATCTGCCCTTTGTCTCTGAAAACCACCGGGCCCCCTGCCACGTATTGTCGGGCCCACTGAAAGGACATGTTGCGAAGGATGAGGAGTAAAATGAGGGAGGTATCCAAAACCCAGATAACACACAGAACCCGCCGCCAAAACCTGCTCCGGTCGTGTCGCTAAATTTGTCGAATAGATATATAAAAAAAGTGCGAAAAAATGACAAGGTAGGAGAGTCGGTTCCCATGGCATAAAGTCGTATCGTAGACGTCCCGTCTGGATATATCCTCCGCAAACACATCAGCCTCAATCAGTCATCGTCTTCCCAGTTACCGTCTCCTCCACTGATCTCGATTCTCGTCCCCAGTGCCTCCTTGCCCTGCCGGATCATGTCCTGCAGGCGCTTGTTGAAGGCTTCGATGCGCACGTCGGCATCGCGGTCCTCCATCTGCCGCCGCGCAGCCAGCTTTTTGGCTTCGGCGTTGAGGCGCGGGCTTGCGTCAAGGTCGCTGGTCCCCGCCCGACTCGAAGCCGTCGAAGCGTTGCTGTGCGAGCGACGATGCGATACGGTTGGGTTGGCAGGTGAAGGGAGTAGCGATCGACGACGAGAGTGCCCCGAAACGACACACGATGGCGAGGCGATGCTGGCGGTCGATGCGAATCCGGTTCGGTTCCGAGACTTGTTAGGTGACGGGGTACGGGGGGAGGCATACGATGCCGACGATGCGAGGCGCGGCTGCTCCGACGTGGACGCAATGTTACCATGTCGGCTCGGCTGCCGGCGAGCAATCGGTTCAGACGGTTTGCGAGTCGTGGGGGTGTTGGCACGGCGGCCGTTGGCGACCGTAAGGCTTTGCGGGCGATTCCTAGGAGTTGCCCGCGGGGAAGTCTGCCATTTTCGAGATGCTCCTTGCTGAACCTGCGGCTCCTTGACCATGACCCAGTTTCGGCCGAGTTCGTCAGCTTGCGAAGTCTGCCTCCGCTTCGCCGCGGGCCGCGTCGGCGTCGGCGATCTCGTGTCCATGGCAGGAGGCGATTGTTCATCCCGGGCGTCCATTTCCGCATCCGTCGTGCCGCTTGCCAGGCAGTAATTGGTATCGGGAAAGTGCCCGGGTACGCGCCATTCCTCGCCGTAGTCGTCGAAACTGCGCGGGGTGCTCGACGAGTACGAATCGCCCGCGTCCATGGCGTAGCCCTGCCCACCGCCCGCGTAGAAGCCGCGAAAGGCGCCCGAGGTCCAAAAGTCCCAGACCCTGCCGACGACGTCGCCAATGGTGTAAAAGGCAAAGCTGCTCCAGCTGCGCGGCGTCGTGGGCTTATCGGGAAGGGAGAAGAGGGCCGTCGGGGCGCCGTCGTCGATGGGGTCAGAGTCTTGCCGGGATCGCTTGGAGCCGAGGGCCCGGCGGTAGTTCGAGTCGGAGTACATGCTCTCGTCGAGGTTGGCTCCGTCGTAGACGCCGCTCGTGGGAGTGTCAAGCTGGCCCGCGAGCGCATACGCCCGCTCTTGCGGGACCATGGTCGCGGGAGTGCCTAGCATGCCGAACTCATTGTCCTGATCGAGGGTGAAGCGCTGACTGGGGCGGCGGGTGACGGCGTCGAGACCGCCTCTTCGCTTTCGCTTCGGTGTCGCGGAGTCGGTGCCGGAGGGCAGCGATCGGGAGGTCAGGTAGGCAGAGGAGGCGGCGGGCGATATGGGTGGTCGAAAGAGGCCGTGGTGGACGCCTTCAGTCTGAAAGCCGCCCGGCATGTGGAAGCCGGAGGTGAATGACATGTGTGGGCTTTGACCGGGCGCCAAGAACGATGACGATCAAAGAGACGACGGATAAGGCGGAGAAGACGATGTCGACGAGCAGGCTGAGGGTCGAGAGGGTCGAGGTGCGGTTGCCAATCACGGTCGAGCGGGAGGCGGGCGCTCAGGCTTCGCTCTCGTGCGTCGCACCGATATGGGGGATGGAGGGCGACTGGGTCCAGCCAGCAAGCGTCGGGCTGTGACGACTTGGTCTGTGACGGACGCCTTGGCCAGTGTCGGCTTCGGCTGAAGTCGAACAAAACGTCGAGCTACACCAGGGTCCAAGCGTAAGGACTCTTGAAGCGTGCGTCGTTTGCGCTGCTGTGACCCTCTCTGCTCTCGCTTTCCACTATTAACCCACTTCGCACTTGGTTCGCGGTTGGTGGGATCGGGCGTTTTCAAAGGATTCCACTGCACAATGTTGGTGGAGTGGATAGAAAAAAAGATGGGTAAAATCGACAAGTTTTACCGTCTTTTCGTCTCTTTCCCCTCCCTTGCCGATGGGAGAAAATCGCAGAATGTCCTCCGCCCGTTCCTTTGGGCAGCCCGCGGTATCAGCCCTCTCGGGAAAGGACAAAAGATGGACAAGAGTTGTTGAGGCTGCAAGACGGGCAGCAAAAGCGAGACCCTCACCCCTGGTTGTGCGTCGTGCTTTTTGGCACCAAGGCTAAAAGCGGTGGCTAGGCATTCACCGTCTCTTTCGGCGCGCGCAAAGAACTGAGGACGGACAAGCCTTGCTCTACCCCCCGCCGCCGCTTGGTCGCGCGCGTCCCAGAGGTCCGAGACAAGAATGCCAGGCTGGGGCTTGTTTGGCGACTCGACTCGACAGCCTGCGTTTCTTTTCCCCTCACTGCCGGGGATGTGGCTGGTAGGTAATAGGCTGTTGGGAGGGATTGATCTAAGCGCCGCCCTATCGTAGCGTGTTTAAGAGTTATGTAGGCGCTCTGCAGGTCGTACTGTACGGTCGCAGTACAGTACGTATGTATGTACGTGCCGATATCCTCGTTTGTCGTCTGCAGCTGCTGCAAGTCAGTAAGCGAGAATCGAAAATGGAAAGATGACGGTGAGATGGGATGGAAAGACGCGAAGAAATGAGGAGCTGAATGGAAGAGGATAAATTGGACGAGGGAAAGAAAGAGACAAAATGACGACAGCCATCCTTCGATCCATACTGTAGGTATCTTTAGCGGTGACTCTTGGAGAGCTTACCTAAAGCCCTCGATTCCCTCGATTGCCTTTCCAGGTTTTTCCCACACACACCCAGAAAGCCTAACGTTACGGGCTCCCAACTTTACCCCAAGATTTCGATGCGTCGATCGGGTACCAGCGCGGTACTCTGCCGCTGCGCCAATGCTCGCCCCAAAACGCGGCCGGGGCCCAGCAGCAGCAGCAGCAGCAGCAGCAGCAGCTAGAGACGGCCGAGTCGCTGCCCGGTACTCTGGCGACAAACGCGCAATGGAAGAAGTGAACCCCTGCACCGACCTACTGTACTGGCCGGCCTTTCTGTCCAGAACCGTTAAAAGAGCGTTGGGCGAAAAGGACCGACCACGGGGGACAGCTTTCGATTGTCTCGGAATCTCTCACAGTCGTTGCTCCAGAAGAACAACTGGGGGAAAAGGAGCGATACAATCGCCGTAAAACACACACAAATCTTGAGGACCTCTTCTCTTATAAGAAAAGAGCATCGTCACTCCAAGAGCCGCATTGACGACAATGCCCCGTTGCTTCTGCCAACTAACCTGACTTTCCCCGGTAATAAACCCACCAGCCCTCTTTTTCTTCTTCTGCTCCACCGTTGCCGCGCGAGCGTTGCAGGGTCCAGAAGCCGGAGAACCCACAAAATTGCCGTTGCCAGGGGCGATCCGTCACTACTGTATTCGTAAATACTGTCGGGTACTTACGTACCCTAGCGACTTCCGAACCTCCTTGAATGGGGGCATCGATGGTTGTGGTCGCCGTAGTGCTACTGAGAAAGTTAGTGCGTTCAGCCCGGCTGAGGTCAGGACCACCACTTTATAGCCTATGTAGGTCCAAGTTACAGCAAGGAAAGGGAGCCGAAATAGACACAAAACGGACGGCGCCATACAATGGAAATGATCAATGAACTTGGTACGACGTCCATCATCCCCCTTCTCAAATTCATCTGCCGAGTTTAAAAGTCAATCATCCCCGTCTATTCGTATCCGAACACCATACCGCTCGCATCACAGGCTAGCAGCAATGATTCAAGCCCGTACTCGCGTCTCATCCCGTCCCCCGTCCTGACGAAACGCCATTCGTCATATGAATGAAACAATCACAATCAATCCGTTTCGTGGTGCTTGCGCATCAGTGCTTTATACCCCCTCATCCCTATCATGACCCCTTTCCCATTCATGCTCGCGCCCGTGGTATAGCAAATCATCGTAGTCGTCGTGATCCCCGCTCTCGTCGGACGCATGTAATTCATCCCCGGTTATAGTACGCATCCTGCATCGCACTCTTTTCCTCTGACACGCCGCCCTCGATTCCCTTTTCGCCGTGCACGTGCTCGGCGGCGCCCCAGAATTGCTCCCTCTCCTGTAGCAGCTCCTGGGCCCAGGCGCGCGTCTCGGGCAGCGTCATGGCTCCGGCGACGTAGGCGAACTCGCCGAGGTCGAGAGCGCCCTTGCCGCGCTTCTCGTACTCGACCATCTGCAGCAACAGCTCCATCTTGTCGACGTCGTGCACAAAGTGGCTGTCGAGTGTCTTGGAGTCCTCGTATTCTTGCCACACGGCTCGAATCTCGGCACCCGCAGCTCCACCGTCGACGTTGGCAAGCAGGTCCCCCGTCAGGTAGTCCATCGTCTCGGCCTCGCGCCGGTTCTTCTCGGGCTTGGGGACGCCGTCGACCGGTGTGATGTCGCCGACGAGCAGCTCGGCCATGTCGTGAACAAGGCACATCTTGACGCACTTGGCCATGTCGAGTCGAGGGGCCAGTGAGGGCGGCGCGAGCATGGCAACAATGGACATGCGGTACATGTGGTCAGCGATGGACTCGCCCCTAAAAGGTGTTAGAATCACGTCGAGAAGAGAGCAGGATGAAGCTTACCGATCAATGCCGAACCGCCGCCATCCTTCGCGCTTGGTCGTCTTGAGTCTCTCGAGCATGTGGAAAAAGGCAAGGGGAGATGTGGTTCCCTTGGACCGACTCTGCTCTGGCAGGCTTTCGAGGGCTTTGTCGACGGTCCAAGGATCCGACACCTTGGGCGTGGGCGTGTAACCCAAGTCTACGCGGAATCTGTCAGTGTCTAGAATTCTTTGGCTGTGCAGTGATAACTCACTGGCTATGTCGGGCTTGGAGCCGTTCGTTTGTACCGGGTGCGAGCCCATGGCGATGCTGCGCTCGTGGGACGGATCTAGCGGAAGCGGGTGTGAGGTACTGTTGAACAAGCGGTCGATAGAGTGTTGATGCGGAAGAGAAAGTGTCGAGGCAGCACAAGTCGCAAGGCGAGTAAGGACAGACTGGGCCGAATGTTTGCCGTTTGCTCGCTTCTCATCTGCAGACCATGGATACTGTACGAATAGAAATTGGAACAACAATCGAGATGGAGGGGTCGCACAGCAGCGCCGGACTTCAAATGGGTGGGTCGGGTACCTGGGCGTAGAGCGGCCAATGCGGGTGCCGTCAATCGTCAGCTGGCGCATGGAGCCCCACTGCCTAGGTAGACTCTTTGCTGCCTACCCGAGAGCTGGGCTATGGAGATACGCCCTTGGGGTTTTTCGTTTCTTGAATACTCACAGGTCATCTCAGTTTTCATGATTGAGTTCATTTATATCATGGCTTGAAAAGACTTCCAGGCGTATGATTATTTACATCAAGCCCGAATCAGATCTCTCCTGATCTCCCATTACTGAGATACGTCTCGTTGTCTAAAGTCACTTATACACGGGGACAACGACAATAAATACCTACGTCAATGGTGCACGACGCTTCGTATCATCGGTTCCGTCCACGACAGCTATTCAGTAAAGATGTCGACAGCCTGCTCTAGTCGCGAGAGTTGAAGATGTAAAAGTCTTGTCCAAATCAAGTATTCTACTGCGAATAAGTAAGCCCGACGTGAGCTAAACCCCCATACACTTGAACAATCCGAGTTGTGATAGAGCAAAGACAGCAAGTACCGGAATCCAAAGACCAATATGCCGCAACTCTCAAACGAGAACCTTGTCGAAGCTTACATCAACAGCGACATTGAGGAGGTAGAAGGAGCACGGATTTGGGGGTATATTCGTCGCTATAAGTAGCCGGGGCAATGATGCGAGCCGGTCGTACTAGGTTCAAGCTTCATAGAAAAGCGGCCGCTAGCCAACATGGCCATGAGGACGTTGACAATGAGTACGAAGATAGAGCCGGAGACTTGTTTGGATGTGTCGAAGACCCGGATATTGACAGGTCGCCGTGGCCTCTCTCGCCAGCGCTCAAAGGTGATGCCCCTTGAGCCATAAATGTGAAGACGCAGAACTCGTAGCGAACCGAGTATTGTGCTCATATCCCGTTCACCGACCTAGTGTGCCCCTTTGTTTCCAAAACCCACGCCAACCTCGTCGAGGTCACCAGCATCCCGCCAAGTAAAGATGACCGCACCGTCCCATGTGCACCACTCATGGAGAGGCTAACACGAGGGAAATGGGGACTAACCCGGTGGCGCTCTTCTGCTTCCGCAACGCGTCCTCGCGCGACAAGGCCAGCATCCGAGCCCGCTCGTCCACCGTCCACCACGGCCACCGATTTTCGAGAAGATCCGGGATCCGCCGCGCGCTCACATCGTCCGCCGACGCGCGCGGGCTTGGTGGCGATAATCCGAGAACCCTACGAGCCGCGCCACCTAAGACCGGGGCGGAGTCGGTGTTCGGGCCCGGCTCGAGGTCCGGATGGCGCTCCGTCAGGGAGTGGCCCCGGCACAGCGTCTCGCAGCAGGTATATGCCGGAGGCGGCAACGTCAGCTCTTCGACGACGGCGTCGCTCGCGTATGATGGGGGCTGTGGATTGTCGGCGTTGTCTTCCTCCATGTCGGGACAGTCGCGGCGGAGGTCGCGATATGCATATATCCCTACGACTATGAAAACTAGGAACGGTATTGATGGAGCAATAAGGAACATCACAATTGTGTCTCTGTCCTTCGGGTCGCTCCAGTCAAGGCCAGTCTTGACCGTTTCCAGTGCACCCAGCTTAGGCGGGACTATGCTAGACGTTGACGTGTCGGTAAAGATGGGAGCCATCGCGTTGCTCAAACGAAAGCGGCAACACCCTTAAAAAGAGAAGGATACGAGACGTAGACTCGAGATTGTCCCGATATCGCACGTCTTGTCAAGGACCGCCGTGTGTGCGTGTGAATGTGTTGCTGAGTGCCGGCGTGTAGGTGAAGATTTGCCTCGAAGGGTGTCGATAAAAGTTTGGAAGGGAACGTGTGAAGAAAAGGACAAGACATTTTGAGGAGGAAAGGTCTTACGCCGCTTATATAGGCAGTTAAGAAGACCGTCGAGCCTGTTCTTCGTCTTCGTGAGGTTTCGTGAGGCTTTCAGGATGCTAGAGCCACGCAGGTGGCGGCTGCGTGCCGACGAACCTACATCCATAAGGTGTCAAAGTCAATATCCCAAGGTAACGAAGTCATGAAAATCGTTTCTTTTTTGCGTGTACTGGCGAATGTTCTGGTAAGCCTGTAATGGGGCAATCCGCGAATGGCAAAGGCGACGCGGACGAGGTTCAGGAAGATATACCCAAGCACAAGCAGAGTATCTCTAATCATAGACGAATGCAACTCGTTCTTCTACCATACGTAAGCCGATCCCCCGCGCGCAAAGGTGTTTAAGTTTGGAGAGTTAAGAAAAAAACACTAACAGGGTGACTCAAAAGCCTTTGGACGCCGTGGCTTATCCCAGGCCATCACGACCTGAACCAGTCCAGCTGGTGCACCTAATCCACCTCTCGCACCCATTTCCACGCGAACCGAATTTTCCATACCTTGTCGAGCATCTCCGTGGACAAATATACGCGGTGGGTGCCTTTCTCTTCTTTAATAGTCCTACCATAGCTCCTTGATGTAGGCTTCGGTTAAGCGCTCGTCGCCGCTATAGACTTCCTGCTCTTTTTCACTACCGACAACAGTTATCGAGATAGGCAGGGAACATAATAGTAGAGGGAGATAAAGTAGGTAAATTAGCTCGTTAGATCTAAAAAGGTAATAAAGAAAAGGCGGGCATAGTTCGCCTATAGAGTAAAAGCTAGGAATCAAAATAGAGGCCACCGCTGCGAGGAGCATAAGGTAGAAAAGATAAGAACGGGGACGAGAGCCTCTTCTACGGGTATTAATAAGTATAAGCAGAGGCTAGATAACCAACTAGAAAACCGTTCGCTATAAGACCGAAAGGGGAAAGGGGAGAGCAAGCGCGCGCAAGCATTGGCAGGCACCTCAAGCGTCCATGTCAATGTTCTGCAGCGGCAGCCATACCTTGTCGAGCATCTCCGTGGACAAATGTACGCGGTGGGTGCCTTTCTCTTCTTTAGTAGTCCTGCCATAGCTCCTTGATGTAGGCTTCGGTTAAGCGCTCGTCGCCGCCATAGACTTCCTGCTCTTTTT
>APKU01000066.1:0-56276 GCA_000472125.2 Hirsutella thompsonii MTCC6686
TCAAGCGCTCGTCGCCGCCATAGACTTCCTGCCAGCCAACGAAGCCGCGGTCGAGGACGTAGACGGCCTGCTCACGCTCGTACGTGCCGTCGCCAGAAGCAGAGGAGGAGGTGCCGGCGGAAGGAGAGGAAGAAGAAGAAGAAGAAGACGCCACGCCCAGCGTGCTCAGCAGGCCGTCGCGCTCACGCAGATACCGCAGCGCAGCGCTAGGCCCTCGCTGCTGGCTCAGCGCGCAGTGGAAGACGACAGTCTTCTTGTCCTTGAGTTGGCGCACAAGCGTCGGCATGCGCGCGTCCAGTTGCCGGCTAGGGACGTTGGTAGAGCCCTTGATGTGCCCTCCGATGTGATCTGGGACATAAAAAGCCGTTAGCCCTTTTGATCCTTTTTATATGGGCCGTGGACTAGATGAAGAGCAAAAAGGCTCACCGTCGTCGCGGACGTCGACCACGGCAAAGGTCGGATCCGTCGCCTCGCGCTCCTCGAGAATCTTTTCCGAGAGCGTCTGAGCCGTCATCCGCCGCAGTGTCGCCACGCTGGCCGTCGACATCGTGCCGCTGCTGCTGTTGCGGCAGAAATCTCGCGCGCGGAAAATCCTGGGCGAGACAGTCGTCGTCAGTCGAGATAGTGTCATCGACCTTCGTTTCTTTCCCCTCTTTGTTCCTCCCTCCTTCGGTCCTGCTCTCTCCTCTCTTTCGTTCGAGGAAAAAAGAGGTATCTCTTTAATTTTTCTGCACCATGCTTAGCGTTTCTTGCTGGGGGAAAACAAGTTCAGTGCAGAGGATGAAGAAGGGGCGAGATATTTTGAAAAGACCGGATCTAGCGCTCGAGGTACGAAGTAGAAGCTGTGAATAAAAGAGGTCAATTACCTTAGGTTCTTGCCTAGGTATACCTAGGTAGGTAGGTAGGTACGTATTATACACGCGACTGGTGGGGAATGCGAGCGCACTTCACAGTAAGCGCCACAAAGGGCGCAACCGAAAAGAGTGCACTCTCAAGCGCTGCGAAGGGGTGCTACAGTTTACCAGCCGGGGGGTTAAAGACGTTGGATTGTGGCTCGAAAGCGAGTCCGTGGTACGAAGAGTAAAAGTGTGTTGTACTGTACAAATCAATAGCTCTAAACATTCATACTTCCGCTCCTGCTTCTTCAATTACCCTTCCCTCTCCTCCCCTTTCCCGAGAAAACGAAGAACGAAACCACAAACGCCATGCGCTGCAACAGCAAAGAAAGCACAACCAGCCGATACCCAAAAGACAATCCCCAATTCATTGTGGTCCCAATACCAAAGACCAATCCCCGCAGCAGTGAGGAGTACTTCGAGTATAGCCATTGCAAACATCGTGTGAGAAATGTTGCGTTCCTAGCGCAACATTGCCACAGATGGTCTGCTTGGCATGTCGAAGTATGACGCTATAAGAGCGTGGAGAATAGATAATGCAGCAAGCAAACAGGCCGCGAGCAGCAGAGTATGGCCAAGGGCCCAACGCCCGTCGAGACTGGCCAATTGCTTGTCCGTGGGCTGCCAAGGGAGGAGCCAGCAGATTGCCACAAGAAGCACGCACGAGAACGGCCCGATGATCAGAGCGGCCCTTTTGGTCGTGTAGGCCGGTTCCTGATGGGTCTGCGCTTGTAGCTGAGCTACAAGCCTTTCGAGATTCGAGACCTTCACGTTCAAGGCCTGTACTCGTGCGTTGGCGGCAGAAAGCTCCTCCTGTGCCAGCTGGGCCTTCTGCTGCTGCTCGGCGACCTGCTGCTGCTGCGTCTCCTGCTGCTGCCGACGATCTCGTAATCCGGCGCTGCACCCGCCGTCGGATGAAGAGAGATTCAACGCTATCGTTATCAAGTTAGCAACAGGGCAGGCAATTGTTCGTTTGTGTAAGCAACTCTTGTTATACTTACAAGTTGATCGTGCAGACATTTTGGCGGATTGGATTCAGAAGTGACGAAGTGACGAAGTGACGAATAGGTAAATTCTTAATGAACGTAGGTAGGCGAGGTGCTATAAAAGAAGGGAGAGAGAAAAGGGAGGGAGAAGTGCTACTATATATAACTAAGCAACCGTGCGGGCGCTGCTGCCTGCTCGTAGCATACGCCTGCCTCCCGATTAAACGTTACGTGCTCCTCTCCGTAGGCACGAGCAGTCGAGGCAGGCACGAGCAGTCGAGGCAGGCACGAGCAGTCGAGGTAGGTACGAGCAGTCGAGATAGGCACGAGCAGTCGAGGCAGGTACGAGCTATTAAGGCAGGTACGAGCTATTAAGGCAGGCACGACTAGATAAAGCAGGCACGAGCAGTCGAGGCAGGCACGAGCAGTCGAGATAGGTACGAGCAGTCGAGGTAGGCACGAGCAGTCGAGGCAGGCACGAGCAGTCGAGGCAGGCACGAGCTATCGAGGCAGGCACGACTAGATAAAGCAGGCACGAGCAGTCGAGGCAGGCACGAGCAGTCGAGATAGGCACGAGCAGTCGAGGTAGGCACGAGCTATTAAGGCAGGCACGACTAGATAAAGCAGGCACGAGCAGTCGAGGCAGGCACGACTAGATAAAGCAGGCATGAGCAGTCGAGGTAGGTAGAGACCGGTATAGCAGTCGAGGCAGAGACCTTTTCTATCTAGGTTGATTTAAAAGACCGGTCGGGCGTGAAAATTCAGTGCTCGACTTGGATAATGCTACCTAGGTCATGAATATTACTATGGCATTCACCTTCACCATCGAGACAACAGTCCATGGCTCAAGCCGGATTCTCTACGCTACTCCTATATGGATATCATGTACTCGCTACGCCGATTCAGCCAGAAAATGCACCAGACACGTAAACAAGACCGCCGCGCAGTCGCCACCCCTTTTATGCCGCCCGTCCCTTTGATAGCCAGTTGCACCGACATGACTCTCCCATCTCACTGCTCGGGCGTCGTCCGCGCCGTCTCACTCTGCACTATATGCGTCGCTGTCCGAGTCACTTTCATGGACCTCCTAGGCCTTACCAACCCATCCAGCGTTGATGAAAAAGTCAAAGATGCGTGCGCCCTTTTGTGAATCCAGCCGGCAAATCTCCTTGGCCTGCTTCTTCTTGAGGGTCCCGTTGGACTTGAGCGCCTCCTTGAGAATCTGCTCCTTGATCATGAGGTACGGTTTGGGCTGCAAGCGTACCACCTCGCACAGCTTGGCCTCCTCTGGCGTCAGGAGGTGCAAGTCCGGTGCGTTGTCCTGACTGAGCTGCAACGGCTGTACCCCCGTAATCGGCGGAGGCATGTATTTGGGCTTGACCGCCCCGTGTCCGTTGACGGCTTCGGGCGCGTTGGCGTGACCATTGATCAGGGGCTTCGTATCGCCATTGACCTCGCCATTCGTCTGCGGTGCTGGCCGGATGGGCAGCTCGGGGGCGACCAAGAGCGCTGCTCCGCTGGGCGCGTCAGGCGGCGGAGGCTGCTTATTCCGTTGATTCGACGCGAGACGCTCCCTGTCCATGGAGCCCATTGGAACCGACTTTTGCGCTCGCTGACCCTTTTCCGTCTCGTACTTTTCTCCGCTTCTCAGGTCCCCGATTCGCATGCCGCGCCATTCCTGAAGTTGCGTGATCGCTTGTCGAAGGTTCAGTTCGTCAATCAGGCCTTGGTTGAAGTCTTCGAAGTCCTTGTGATTCATGATGCGCGCAAAAGGCTTGGCCTTTTGCAGCAGGTCCTTTTCCTCTTTATTGCGCTTCTTTTCCGTTTTCGTGTTTTCTCGATAGTCAAGGAGATCATGCTCGAAAATGACTTTTTTCCGCTCCACGCGCTGCGTTAGCCGGCAGTTGTACACCTCCATGACCGTCAGCTTCAGCTCCATCTCGGGCTCCATCTCGCCCGTTCGGGGATTGACGCCATCGCCAGGATCAAACTGCATATGCTGCACTGCCTCCTCTGCGTCGTTGGCGTACTCGGTCTCGAACTCGAGTCGCCCAGGCATGTATCCCTGGATCTCGTGACAGCTGGGCACACTGGCCGTCGGTTTCGTCTTGGGCTGAAGGGCGGGAGCGTTCTTAGCCTTCTCCCGCCGCTCCTCTATCCTCCGCTTCTTGCGCGCCTGAAACTCCTCGCGCGGTACTTGGTTCGCGAGCTCCGAGTCGTAGGGGCTGCAGCGCTCGGGCAGGGGAAACCGTGACGAGTTGACGTACGTCTCGAGGTAGTGATCGCGGACCTCATCCTTGTCGCGAAAACCTCCTATGTGGTCGGCGATGTCGGCCCAAGAGCCGAGCCCGTAAATCTCGGCGCCCTCGAGCAGCAGCAGCTCTTCGTCGGCGCCCCACTCCTGGTCGAAGATGGGAAACGAGTTTTGCTCAATGACGCGAAAGGGATGTATCGCGGGATCGTGGGCGTTGCGCGACTCGCCCTTGGCAAAGCAAGAGACGCAGAGATCAAAGTCCGAACATGTCGGGTCTGCACACCTAATGCGGACCTGGATGGCGGCGCGCGGTCAGCGTCAGCTTCTGGGCGCGAGCTTCAAGGTCAGGGACACTCACCGTTGATGTTATGTCGGACGAGCAAACGTCGCATACATATTTGACGCCCCCCTCTCCCCCCCTGGTGGCCGTCTTCTTGCGAATGACGCCCATTGACGGCGTCTAGGCGGTCGGGGATCGGAGCTGTCGGGGGGGCCCCGTTGGAGCTCTTGGGTTCAAAGAATACTGGGGATCTCGCCGGATCGCGGCGCGCCCGACAGCGACAAAACGGCGTGGCGTCGGATGCGCAAAGCGAAGCAGATAGCAATGCGACGTGTATTTCGATGAAGTCGGGTGGTAAATGCGACGTGTTTTGATGGAGTTCGCGCGTTCGTCAGTCAGTAGCCCGAGGTCGGGAGTCGCGATGTGAATGCACGGGAGCGACCAATTAGCGATGGGGCCCTTGAACGACCAATTGGTTGGCTGTTTGGAGTTTGAAGAGGGGAGGGGTTCCAAGTTTCCTTTCCGCGACTGGACCATCTGGCTGGGGAAAGCAGATGGCGCTTTACCCGATGCGGTGCGCTGACCAAGCGCTGGAAGCTCAATTAATCACGTGAGACTCCGCTAATAGCCGCAGTGACAATCACCCTTTGTCTTTTGGAAAGTCACTTTAGATGCTTCACTCTTCCAGTCAAGAGGTCTGTCTGGAAAACGTCGCAAGAAACAACAAGAGTCTGGACGCACTTGACGACTTTCAGTATGAGCATGCCATACTTTGTCACGCATGAGTCGATGAGAGGAGAAAGATTAATCACTTTTCCTTACCACAGCAACCACTTTTTAATGAGCCCTTTGTGAGTTGCACGAGTAAAGAAGCCAGAAAAGACCAAAGAATAGCTGTATAAAGTTATAAACATCGTATCGCGAACAATGTATCTGCATATAAACTCAATCGCCCACCGTCTCTGTTTCAACCTACCTTACTGTACGATCCACGGCCCACCTACTTGGCAACGCCGAGCGCCAAATGCAGCACCGGGCCGAGCCGGGGGGCGGCTGCTGCTGCTGCTTGCTCCTGCTGCTCGTAGCCTCGTACCACATGACCTCATCCCCTCTGTAGTTGAACAGCCATCCTCATCCACTCCGACCCCGCCAGCACCTTGCTGGCTGTTCGATCCTCTCGTTATTGTGAATACCACTTCTCGGACTAGATCAAGTCCACCGAGAAATCATCAAGATGCCCGACCAGATACTCGACGATATTTCTCATCGGCGGTATAACCCGCTCACAGACAGCTGGCTGCTCGTATCCCCACACCGGACAAAGCGGCCCTGGCAGTGAGTTCAAGCATCACAAGTCCAGACTCATCATACTCACGCGTCTCTGCACTCAGAGGCGCGCAAGAAGCTGCCGTTCCGAATTCGCTCCCTGAGTATGACCCAAAGGCACGCTTTACCGTTTTTTCACAAGCATTAATCCTGTACTGACACTGAAGCTAGTGCTACCTCTGTCCCGGAAACTCTCGCGCTGCGGGTGACAAGAACCCCGTCTACGACAAAACCTTTGCCTTTGTCAACGATTACAGCGCCGTCAAGGAGCAACAGCCGGACTACAAGCCTCAGCAGGAGTCTGCAGACGGTAGCGCTTCCAATACTATGTACGCCACTCGATTACTGACAGCCGGTAGATGCTGAGACCTTATTACTCCGCGCTGAGGGCGTCAAGGGCGTATGCTATGTCCTTACCTTCTCGCCGAAACACCACTTGACTCTCGCCGACATGCCAGCCACCGATATCCTTCCCGTGATCGAGCATTGGACTCGCATCTACGCCAACCATCTCTCGTCCTCGAACCCGCTGTCAAAGCTCGTCGGCGACCTTGAGCTTTCCATATCAAAAGACTCTTCGCCCATACCCCGAGACGACTACCGATACATGCAGATATTCGAAAACAAGGGCGCCGCCATGGGTTGCTCCAACCCGCATCCACATTGCCAGGTCTGGACGACATCGAGCATGCCCGAGGAGCCTGGTAAAGAGCTTGTGCAGATGACAAAGTATCGCGCCCAGCACGGCGGCCGGCATCTCCTCGGAGACTACGTCAAGCTGGAGCTGGAAAAGGGAGAGCGCGTACTCTGGCAAAACGATAGCTTTGTCGTCGTGTGCCCGTGGTGGGCTGTCTGGCCTTTCGAGGTGCTCATTCTACCCAAACGACACATTCGCTCCCTCGTCGACTTCCGCCCAGCAGAGCGTCTTCAGCTCGCAGAGGCCGTGCAAGAGGTGACGCGGAGATATGACAACCTCTTCGAGTGCAGCTTTCCCTACAGCTCTGGTATCCACCAGGCGCCGCTCAAGGGCACCGACGAGGAGATTGACAGCGCCTATTTCCACATGCATTTTTACCCACCGCTCCTGCGATCCGCCACCGTCAAGAAGTTCCTCGTTGGGTTTGAGCTCATGGCGGAGCCGCAGCGCGATATAACCCCTGAGCAGGCCACAGCTCGTCTTCGCAAGTGCGGTGGGAAGCTGTACCGAAACGACTTGAAGCAGCCATAGACTTTTGTTATAGAAAGGCACGTCGGCCGGTTCCGTGTGAACGTATCCTGGTGACGAGGCTAGTTGATTTCGACATAGTAGTCTCTGACCATGGGCATCCAGATTAGGGCGCAGGTCGCCAGGGTGAATGGGAACACCTGCGGCAAGTCAAATCTCATGCTCTTGTACACAAATAGTTCGCTGGCAAAGTGTCCGAGGGCAACGACGTATGTCCAAATGGCAATGTTGTAGACGGGGCCGAGGTGTAGGTGATACGCAGCATAGCAGCGGACGATGCTGGTAATGACGGTCCAAGTGCCAAAGAGCCTTCCCGCGAGAGGCGTCATCTGGTCCGTCGCCTTGGGATCGGTCGAGTTCGGTGCGGGAACGAGCTTGTCGACGGAGTCTTCGGGGTTGAATGTAGCCGACGCGGGTGGCAGCTTGGAGTTCTTGACAAAGCGAGCATTGTAGACGCGACGCGAGAAGTGTAGGGTCTTGTAGGTCTGAATGGAATTGCCAATCGATATCATGGACAGCTGTGGACAGTCTCGCGAGTCAGACGGGATCAAAAGGCAGTGCGACGTGGTCGTTGCTGAGGAGGGCCCGACGTACGATGAGCATGTAGTAGGGCAAAATGCCCTTGGCAGGTGGAAGCAGTGACTTGATGAAGTCCATTGTAGACTCCACTGGCAGAACTGACGACCGACGATTAGAAAGCGATCAAGAGTTGACGATGGCGTCGCAAGAATGGCGCGTTCGGACGATACAGTAATACAGTATCAACTGAGCATTCGTATTTGTTGAGAACTTGCGCGAGCACATGCAGGATGAGTCTGGCAATTCTAGGGGTTTCAGGGGCCCCATATTTCTGACAGGTTGTCAGTGCAGGCACGAAGTACCTCGGCTCAAAGGTGCAGCTCCTCTCGTTACGACGCTGCTACTGTACGAACAGCACAATTAGAACAGTGAATTGGAGTGAAATGAACCGTGCTGATGATATCTTCAAATCAAGTTTTGAAGCTCAATGACTGAATATGAGTGGAACAGTGTCAATGCATGCCGCAATGGCTCGGCCATAATGCTGCACTGCTTGTCCACCTCCCCGTAGAATACGATAAGTTACTTGCCCCATCCGATTGCCGTGCTGATTTCGATTCGCGGCAAGTCGCCTGGCCCAACGGGGACCCCTCTGGACTGGCAATCAGCTGGGCGAATTTTCGTACCTTCTGTTCTTGCCTCGGCAGTCTTTCCCTATTCAACTCCTCCCACCGCCGATTTCTTTTCGTCTAAAAGATTACCTATGCTGGACTCGCCCATCATGGATCAAATCCAAGATTATTTTCGCCAGCTGCCTCCCGTACCGCAGTTCGTTCAATGGGGTTTGGCTGGCATTGGTGCCCTTTGCGTCGGCGTCAAGGTCATCAGTTATCTGCGACTCGTCCTGAGCGCATTCGTCTTTAGCGGTATCAACGTGAGTCTCATTTGATCATCTCTTCAAACAAGGCTAACCTGTGTGCAGCTTCGTAGATATGGCAAGGTCGGATCCTGGGCTGTCATTACGGGTGCGTCGGACGGCCTGGGCAAGGAGTACGCCACCCAGCTCGCTGCCAAGGGTTTCAACCTCGTCCTCGTCTCTCGAACCCAGTCCAAGCTCGAGACGCTGGCCAAAGACCTCGAACAGAAATATCCCGGCAAAGGCCTAGAGGTTAAGACGCTGGCCATGGACTTTGCCAGGAACGATGACAACGACTACGAACGACTCGCCGAGCTCATCCGAGGTCTTGACGTCGCTATCCTCGTCAACAATGTCGGCATGAGCCACAGCATCCCCGTGCCTTTCCTCGAGACCGCCCAGGAGGAGCTGGAGGACATCATCAACATCAATTGCACCGCCACCCTGAGAGTCACGCAGGTCGTGGCACCTATACTCAAGGCGCGCAAGCATGGATTGATCCTCACCATGGGTTCCTTTGCTGGCTGGACACCTACCCCGTACCTGGCGACCTACTCTGGCAGCAAGGCCTTCTTGCAGCAGTGGAGCAATGCGCTGGCCTCCGAGCTCGCCGACGATCATGTCGACGTCTACCTTGTTTTGAGCCACCTCGTCACCACCGCAATGAGCAAGATTCGCCGGCCGAGTCTGCTCGTTCCCCCAGCACGTGGTTTTGTCAAGTCAGCTCTTGGAAAAATTGGTCTGGGCGGATATCAGACTGCACCGAACACTTACACGCCCTGGTGGAGTCACTCTTTCATGCTGTGGATTATTGAGAACGTGCCCGGTGTCAATAGCCCGGTGACGATTTGGCAGAACAAGAAGATGCACATTGACATTCGGAAGCGGGCTCTCCGAAAGCGAGAGAGGGAGGCAAAGAAGCAGTAGAGGTCGGGTAAAGCAGATACGCAGGGGCACTTGATGGCTGATGTGCCAAGTACTGCCGTGTGATGTTCCCGAAAGTACGTCGATCAGTTAAGTGCCACGTACTAGAGAGAGCATATGATGAGGATCACGTATGTACCATCGAATCTTGAAGGGACTCTGATAATGTGATGCATTCATTCTACTGAGGCATTGAGTTTAATCCCCCCACACTGATAGACACAACCCTGTCCAACTTGGACGGGAGCTGAGGCTCTACTGCATCGTCACAGTTTCGGGTTCGAGCTGAAGGAAGAGGATGCCTCGAAAAAGCGGCTCGAAATAGGGGCGAAAAAAGAAAGAGGGCACCATAAATAGTCGGCGTCCGGGGGTTGAAACTTTTTGGGCCCGCCCAACGCAGCCCGCACCGCAGCCCACCAGGTGAAGAACCCCACCTGTGTAGACCTTTTTGCAGTCTGCCCTCAGTTTACACCCGCAGCCAGCCAATGAGTCAAAAGTCCGACTCTCGCAACACTCGACTCATCCTTTTCCCGGCTCGGTCTTGAACGAAGGCTTGTTCTCCGAGGCATGCTGCTTGCGCTCGGCATACGTCGAAGTCGTCAGCTGATCCACACACTGCCTCCAGTCTCGCTCCTACAAATATCGACTCCTAGCTTTCAAGCTTGGCCGCATCGAAACCCGAGCCGATTGTACACTTCCCTTGCGGAAGACATTGACGACATGGCAGGACCCGATGGAAAAGAGGGCAAGTCGTCCCGCGGCGGAGTCACGCTCAAGACACCAAAGGGGACTCGCGATTGGAGCGGCGCCGACATGCTGCTCCGAGACGAAGTCTTGTGCGTATAGCCTGATCAACGACAGCTTGAAGGGTCGTCCTGACGTCTTTTCAGCCAAAAAATCACCAATGTCTTCAAGCGTCACGCCGCAACGCCGTTGGATACTCCAGTCTTCGAGCTCAAGGAGATTCTGGCAGGCAGTATGTTTCTAATTCCATAGTTCGTTCGTACCTTTACGCTGACCGATCCGGCTTCAGAGTACGGCGAGGACGCCCGTCTCATCTACGACCTCCAGGACCAAGGAGGCGAGCTGTGCTCCTTGCGATATGACCTGACAGTACCATTTGCGCGGTGGCTGGCCATGAACAATATTCAGCAGGTCAAGCGTTACCACATCGCCAAAGTTTACCGACGAGACCAGCCCGCCATCGCTCGCGGCCGACTTCGCGAATTCCACCAATGCGATTTCGATATTGCGGGTACTTACGACGCCATGATTCCTGATTCGGAGACTCTGCGTGTGGCCGTCGAGGTCTTCGAGGCCCTGGGCATGGACATCACCATCAAGCTCAACCACAGAAAGATCCTCGATGGCACGTTTGCCGTGGCTGGTGTCCCGACGGACAAGCTGCGTACCATTAGCTCCGCCGTCGACAAGCTGGACAAGATGGCCTGGGAAGAAGTCAAGAAGGAGATGGTTGAGGAAAAGGGCCTTGCCGAGGAGGTTGCGGATCGAATTGGCGAATACGTACGCCACAGCGGCACCGTCACCGAGATGGTCGACTACCTCAAGTCCAACGCGGAGCTCAGCGCAAATGAAGATATCAAGGCCGGCATGGCAGATATGACACTTCTGGGGTCTTACCTCAAAGCCATGGGTATCCTCGATAGGATCAGCTTCGATCTGTCGCTGGCCCGTGGTCTGGATTACTACACTGGCCTCATCTACGAGGTCATCAATAATCCTCCAAAGCGGGACGAAAAAGAGGGCAAGAAGAGCAAAAAGGACGACCCGGTGAGCCAGGTGGGCACCATTGCCGCCGGAGGACGCTACGATAACCTGGTGGGCATGTACGGCAAGAAGACGATTCCCTGCGTAGGTATCTCGTTTGGCGTCGACCGCATCTTCACTATCCTCAAGGCGCAACGCGAGAGGGATAACGTGACCAAGACTAGCGAGACGGACGTATACGTCATGGCCTTTGGCGACGGGCTACTCCTCGAGCGCATGGACGTCGCCAGCAGGCTGTGGAGCGCAGGGATCCGCGCCGAGTTCTCGCCCAAAGTCAAGCCCAAGCTGCCGCAGCAGTTCAAGGCCGCCGAGGACATCCCGCTGGGAGTCATTCTCGGCAAGGATGAGCTCGAGGCTGGGCAGGTGCGGCTAAAGCGCCTGGGCCAGGGTGCAGACAAGTCGGACGAGAAGGACCGCGGCATGCTGGTGAAGCTGGAAGAGCTCGCTGAAGAAGTCAAGAAGCTTCTCCTGTAGAGTGAAATGGGTGACGAGACATGCAGACAAGTGATGTATTTAGACAATGGCATGGCGAAGATGGGCATCGGCAGCAAGCACCGAGTAGGTGGTAGAATCTGTTTGAATTGAGAGTCTGAGCGCCTCAACCAAGCTATCAGTCGAAATTGAAATGTGAACAAGGAAGACGCCAAGACGGAAGACGCTCGTAATTCAGGATAATCAATTGGTGACAGCATTTGGCAATAGACGTCAATGCGTGTTGGACGTATTGTCACAAAGCGCAGGCGACAAACGTCGTGTCCAAATTAGGACTAGCGCGGCGCAAAAAACCGAGCTGTTCCAGCCTCTCAGCTTGCTTGCACCAGTTGCTTCTCGAAATCGAACTGCTGCATCAACAGCGAAATACTTTTTTCACTCCTTTACCGCACACGATTTCCCTACAAACACGTCGTATTCACAGAGAGCGTCTCACTAGACTAGTGACAGCCAGGAAACGAAGAGTCTCGCTCACGATTGAGCACGGTGCTGCCGAACATCGCACGCCCTTTCGACCAACGAAGTCAAGACGACTTGCTTTCATGGTCCGACACCGCGCCCTCCTCCTTGATCCAGCTCGGGCCAGGTGAAGAAGCCCGCGTCTGCCGCCCGGTTCTGCGTTGGGGTCATTCTCGCACAAGTCGACCCCGAAATGGCGTTCCCTCAAACCACGCCGGTGCGGCCGCTGCCTGGCGCGTTCCTCAACACGCCCGCCTTGGCCTCGCGCTTTCAGTCCAGCAACGAACCCGCGCGACGGCAGCTCTTCCCCGTATCCGAGAGTAGTGGCGGTGGCGGTCTTTCCTTTGCCAGTGGTCAGAGCCCTGGCGCGGCGACCTCGGGGTCTCCAGGGAACATGTTGACCAAGACGGCTTCGGCAGCGTCAGGGCCCGTCCCTAGCCAGCCAGAGACTGGCCTGGTAGCTGCGACGCCGCTGCCCGCGCCGCGTGCTGAGAATGTGCCGCCGGTGGTCAAGGCGGCCAAGGCCATCAATGCCTTTTTGCAGCTCGACGAGAACTTTCCCGACTTGGACTCGTATTGTAGGCGTATGGAGAACCTCAGAGCTTCGCCTAGATCGAGTGAACTTGCTAACGATAATTGCAGAAGGTGCTTCGTCCGACTATGAGCTACCGAGCCCCGACTCTCCTTGGACGCCCTTTCACAAGACGCAAATGTACCCGATTCCGAATCAAGTCTTTGACCACTACAATGCGGGCGAGCTGCAGACCCTCATGGGACTGTTTGCCGAGATCAACCACGCGTGGGTGGTCATCGACAATTCCCTCTTCCTCTGGGACTATACACACCCCGACCCAGAGCTCATTGGCTTCGAAGATCAGCCGCATACGATTCATGCCGTGGGACTGGTCCCTCCGAAGCCAGGCATTTTTGTCAACACGATCACGCACATTCTCGCCGTTGCAACGTCGTCCGAAATGATCCTCCTCGGCGTATCCGCGACACCCACCACCTCGGGGACGAAATCGGTCGCCTTATACCAGACCAAGATGAATCTGCCTTTGCGCGGCTCCGATGTGCGCGTCATTTCCGGCTCCGCAGATGGTCGCATCTTCTTCGGCGGCAGTAGCGACATCGATATCAGCGAGCTCTACTACCAGTCGGAGGAGAAGTGGTTCTCGAATCGATGCGGCAAGATCAATCACACGAACCCCGGCTGGTCGTCCGTCGTCACTCTGCAGTCCGGGTTCTGGTCTCAAAAGTCTCCGGAGCACTTGGTTGACATTGTCATTGACGACACACGCAAGCTCGTCTACACGCTGTCGAACAAGTCGACGATTCGCACATATCACATGGAAGCACCCGATCGCCTTAACAAGGTGATTGAGAAGGAAAAGGTGCACTGCCTACGCGATATTGCGCACATGATTACCCAGTCGAAGCTCTTGAACGATCGCATGAACATCGTTGCCATCAGCCCCATCTCCAAGCAGGAAGCATCGAAGCTGCACCTGGTGGCTCTGACTGATACTGGATGTCGGTTGTTCTTCAGCGCGACAAGCGCCTCTTCGTATCTCTACGGGTCTCAGTCCAACATGGCACCTCAGAGCATGCAGGTTCAGTTCATCAAGTTCCCTCCTAGCAATAACCCCCGGCGAACGGCTCAATTCGCGTCCTCTGGAGGTGCGAGCACAGAATCGGTCGTTGATCTCGAGTCGCCCATGCTTCTGTCCAGCAGACAAGGTGCCCGCTTCGCACCAGGGTATTTTCTGGATTTCGTGAGCAGCGGAGACAACGCCAACATGGATACCATCTTCATCTCTGGACCCGAGTCGGGAAGGATAAAGCGAACGTCGCCTACTACGCCCCTACGATATTTCGAACAGGCCAGCTGGATCGACGTTGGAAGTCGCGCTGAAGCTGTTGGACTCATCACGAAACCGTTTGCCGCCGCGTCACAGCCCCTGGGTTTCGGTAATGAGTTGGCAGTCCAGTTCGATGAGCCGCCGAGTGAGTTTGCCGTTCTCACCAACACTGGAGTCCACGTGATTCGGCGACGAAGGCTGGTAGACACGTTTGCTGCTGCGATTCGCGACGCAGCTGGGGACGAGGTTCTTGATAATATTACGCGCCGACTTATCCAGCTCTACGGTCGTGTGGAGACTGTATCAACGGCTCTGGCAGTTGCTTGTGGCCATGGTGGTGACGGACGACCCGGTGCAGCAAGGGCCATTGATCAGGCGACGGAGGACCGCGCGAGAGGACTCTTTGTGGACTTTGGCGGACAACCCACGATTACTGAGACGGATGGCACTTCGTTGACAACGGACTCGGTCAGGCTTTCGTCTCGACACGACGCCCTGGCGCTCTACCTTTCACGCCTCATCCGCAAACTCTGGAAAGCACCAGTCATCAGGTCAGGCGTCTCGCCGACAGGCGGCATCGTCATTGACTCCGCTATACCTCTCTCCAAGCTTGTTGCGACACAAGAAAACCTCGAGCGCCTACGGAAATTCATGGAGTCGAATAGAGGCCTCATTCAAGGAATGTCTGGCCCCTCTGACTTGCAGCGTGTTGCCAGCAGACAAGAAGAGGTCGCCCTGCAGGCAGAGCACCAGGCACTCCATGCACTGCAGAAGCTGATGGAAAGCATCTCCGAGGGCATCTCCTTTGTGCTCATGATGTTTGACGAGCGCGCGACTGACATCTACGCCCGTCTGGACGAAGCGTCGCGACAGCACCTCAAGGAGCTCACGTACGAGAAGTTGTTTTCGCAGGCGGACGGCAAGGACCTTGCCAAGCTACTGGTCAAGGCCATTGTGAATCGCAACATCGAGAGTGGCTCAAATGTGGAGACGGTGGCAGACGCTTTGCGCAGGAGATGCGGTAGCTTCTGCAGTCCAGACGATGTAGTCATCTTCAAGGCACAGGAGCAGCTCAAGAGGGCATCAGAGCAGCCACTCAACAGCAATCTGTCACGAAGCTTATTACACGAAAGCCTAAAGCTCTTCGAGAAAGTGGCCGGTAGCCTGACCTTTGCAAACCTACAGACTGCTGTCAGCCAGTACGTCGACCTCAAGTACTATGCTGGCGCTATCCAGCTCTGTCTCGTCGTCGCTCGTGAAAAGGATCGGGGCGGCGCGGCGCTCATGTGGGTCAATGACGGGAAGCCGGCGAATGATCCGCGGGCCAGCAACTTCAACGAGAGGAGGCGATGCTACGACATGATTCACGATGTGCTTCAGCACCTTGATGCCGCCTCGAGCAAAGAGCCTGAGATGATTGACGGCAAGCCATCTCTGATTGCCACGAAGCGACTGGAGGCCTACGATGTGGTTAACGGCACCGACGACGAAGTCTTTCACTTTGACCTGTACGAGTGGTATATCCAGCAGGGCTGGACAGATCGGATCCTGGCGATTGAGTCTCCACACGTCGTTACGTTTCTGAAACGGTTGGCGGCCACGAGCCCAGAGCACGCCGATCTGCTCTGCCGATTCTACACGAACCGGAGTCGTTTTTTTGAGGCGGCCGATGTTCAGGCTGGCCTGGCTGCCTCGGATTTCGACCTTGGCATCAAGGACCGCATCAAGCTGCTCAGCTTAGCCAAGGCAAACGCCAGTGTCGTGACTGTGGGCGTAAGCCGGCAAGATCAGCAAATGCTAAATCACGCAGTCAGCGAGCAGCTCGAGGTGGCCAATATTCAAGACGACTTATTGGGTCGCTTGATAGTGGACGAGCGCATGAACCCGGAGAAAAGGGTCGAGATTGAGCGGGAACTTGATGGCAAGATCCTTGAGCTGTCTGTTGTAAGTTGATCTCTTGGGATGTTTTTCTCCCGCCATTGCTAACAGTACAGTTATTTAACCAATATGCCGATAACGCCGGCTACTACGACGTTTGTCTGCTCATCTACCACACGGCGAATTACCGTAATCCGACAACGATTGCTGGAACGTGGAGCAACCTGATTCAGCAGACGCACGATGAGATTACGTCGAGGCTCGAACAGCTCGAGCCCGGCATGCCATCGCCCCCCATGCCGTACGAGGCGGTAACGAGCAAGATCCAGAATATCGCGCACTTTACGTCGCTCGACAGCTTCGCTTTCCCCATCCAAACGCTGCTGCCGGAGCTGTGCCGTTACTCGGTGGCGTATCAGCAAGACGCCACGATTGGTGCGGACCCGAGCTGGCCCGTCCAGCTGTTCCTGGCCCTGGGGGTGTCGCATGACATGATTGTGCGGGTGCTCGAGGACATCTTTGACACGCAAGACTACGGGTTCAGCGGGGCGGCGCGTAACCGCATCATTGAGATGATTGCCTACGTCGTCAACAGCTGGGTAGGCGAGATGCGGCGGCGCGGCGGTTCCGGCAAGGGCGGCTCCATCGGACCATCGGTCGGAGAGCTCCTGATGCGCTGCGAGTCTGCGTTGCCGCCGCCGGGCCAGGGCGTCAACGCTGGCGGGACGGACCTGGCGGATGTGCGTCGGGTTGTGCGGACGCTGCGGCGCGAGGTTGCAGGGTTGATGGAGAGGGTGCCGACGGGGAGTCTGCGGTTCATGTGAGGATAACTGCAAGGTGCTAAAGGGGGGGACTGCGGTTTGTATGGCAACGACGCAGACGGGGTATTGAAAAGAAGAGACTGCGGTTGATGCATGACACGACGCAGGAGGGTGGTGATTATATTGAGGCCGCGAGATGAGCAGCGGGAACCAAAACATTTCGACCGGGGGGATGGAGGCGTCACCGGGGTCCTGGTTCAGTGTTTTTTCGTTTATATATATCTCTTGTCGATTTGAGTCGAGTCGATGCATGTAGCCAAAAAAGCTGCTTCCTTCTTTTAGATGCCAATGTCGGTGTTCTTTGAAATGTTGAAAAGAATCGATGACATTGGGGGAACAGGAGACTTGCAGTTCTCAGTACGACTACATTTCACGTGTGCGTGTTGTTTGGCTTGAGAAGCCTAGCCCAGGAAGTGGATGGATGATGAAGGTTGTGAGGTTACAGACTAGAAGTGTTGATGTCTGCGCAGCATTGCAGGCGTCGTTGACGTGTGAATGATTACTACCTTAGGGAGCTTAAGTTGGTATCCATCGGGTTAGAGGCATTCAACTTGCTCAAAGTTGTTGAAACATGCGGGGCGGCGACTTTTCGGAAAGATCACCAAATGGTGGGAAGAATGTGAGAATGTTTTATTTCTTGTTCTTGAAATCTTGGTCACTAGCGGCTTTGAATACTACTCGGGAGGATCTACCTTTCCGTATCCGATTTCTCAGGTCAAGAGCCACTGAATAGTGACAGTTGTGGTTAGGTTGATGATATGTGCGGTTATGGTGATGGTGATGAAACTTTAAGTTTCCGAGTTTGTGAACCTTGATGGGTCCGACTGGCTAGTATCACATCACGCAAAGGGTCCGAAAAGGGTGCTGGAACGAGCGAGAAGAAAAGGTCCCGAGAGCCTAAATAGGCCAAGATCAAGTCGGATATTTCCTCTTAACGGTACACGAGGGCAGTAGGGTATGGAGGTTTCAAGGGGATGAATGTTTCCGACGGGTGATATATATATACAACATGCTCATGACACCAATATCACATTTCAAGCGGGAGATACAAATACACTACACGCATGCGCTCAAGGCTCTACCTTGATACTTTACTGACAGAAAAAACAACACGTCATCAAACATGGCAAAGCAGGTTACGCTGGCAGACGCCGCGGCGCAGCTATCGGAACACTTTAAGCGGGCGGGCGAGCCGACGAGCATGTCGGAGCGGGAACTCATCCTCGGCGCGCGGCGGATGCTGAGACTCCTGGCGGCCCCGTTGCTCGAGCAAATGGGCCTCGCGGGGAGTCCAGACAGCAAAAAGGGCGAAAGTCAAGACGACAAAGATGTTGGAAGTAGAAACGACGCAACGGCGGAACCCGTGGCCCTCCTGGACGCGGCGTGCGGGACGGGCGTGGTGACGCAAGAGGTGCAAGCGGCCATGGGCCCGACGGAGATGCGGGCGCGGAGCCGGTTCGTGTGCGCAGATAGTTCGCCGGCCATGGTGGAGCTTGTGAGGAAGAGGGCGATGGCGGAAGGATGGGAGAATGTCGAGGCGTGTGTTGCCGACGCAACGGTGAGTTGCTCATCCCTTTTCCATTTTCTGCCCTCGATGTTTTCTTTCCCTCTCCGTCTTCTCGTTCATCTTGGCTGATGAAGAAGCAGAACTCTCAATTAGAGAGCGAGTCGTTTACACACGTCGCGGCGGCGCTGGCCCTCCACCTGATCCCGGACCCGGACGCGGCCGTGGCCGACTGCTGGCGAGTGCTCCGTCCGGGAGGCGTCTTTGGCGCGACGACGTTTCCGCGGGCCAACGGACGCATGTTTTGGTGGCCCGACATGCGCGCGGCCCTGTCGGCGCTGCTGGCGTCCTCGACGGCGGCCACGGGCTCGGGGAATCTGCCAGAGGTGATGCCGATGCAGATGCACGACTGCGGACAGTGGGACGACGCCGCGTGGATCGAGCAGCACCTCTCCGCTCTCGAGTACGGCGAGGAAAAGTTAAAGTGGCAGCAGGTCTCGGTCAAGAAGACGGCGGGTGTGTTTCGCGTCGAGGGCGCAGAGGAGTGGGTGGCCATCTTTGGCACCATGATGCCATTTTTGATCAAGACTTACTGGGATGATGAGGCGAGGCAGAGGTATTCGCTGGAAGAGGTGCGTGACTTTGTGAGGGGGTATTTGGAGGAAAAGTATGAGGGGAGAGGGTGGGATGTTGAGTTTGAGGTGCTGAGCATGACGGCCGTGAAGCCATAAAATATTATGGAAACGTTCATGTGTTTAGAGAAGAGAGACGATGATATGATTTGATAAGTAGGGAGTGAAGATACATATTGTACTGCATAGAAGAGGAGGGCACTTTCACTTACACGCCCCTTCACGTGATTCACCAATCAACTCACCCCACGCAACCCGCTTTACCGTAGCTCATCAATGGACTCCCCACCAGAGGCGCGTGTCGCGTTGCAGTATTCGTACTGTAACTTTAATGGCCATGCACTGTTATCCATGGATGCCAAGCTGGCATTTTCGATGCGACAACATCACCCTTTTTCTTCAACCCGACCCGCATCCAACCATCTCCTTTTTCCCCAAGCCTACAATGGCCTCTCCGCCTTGATAACCCTGCTTGTCTTTTACCCACTTGATTACTTTCAAAGAATAAGAGAATAAGAAGCTGGCGACCAACCGAGCCATGCGTCGCACAAGACGGACCCTGATTTGATCGCCCAACCCAGTTACAACACCGAGAAACATACCCCCCGGCGACTCAACCAGATTTGAAGACGGGGAAAAAGAAAATATAAAGAAGCCATGTGGCTCTCTTCCCCGGTCGTCGGCGTGATTCTCGGCATCGCGGTGTCGGTCGTCGTCGGGGCAGCCTCCGAAGCAGAGCACCTCGACGGTCTGCCGTCATATCACTACGGCGCCCCGATTCACGTGGAATGCATGAATCGCAGCTCGTAAGGGAGACTCTTTTCTCTTTTTCTTCCTGTCTGGAGCATGACGATGTGTTACTAGATGTCAGGTCCGAAACAAAAGAGAGAAGAAACCAAGCTGACGATAATCAAGGGAAACGGGCGAGCACATTGAAAAGGCAAACCACGAACTCGATTGGATCCCCTTCCCCGTGTGCAACGAGACGGGCAAGCCGCTCGAGTTCCACTACGGCACCGAGGGCGAGATCAACTGCACCATCGCCGCCGTCTCGGACCCGCTCTTCCACCTGCTCGAGTTCTACATCCACAGCGACGCGCCGCTGTCCTGCCGCCTGCCCGCCCGGCCGCGCGCCGAGGTCGAGGTGGTCGGCGAGCGTCCTCCCGCGCAGGAGTACATCCCGCTCGTCTTCGCCGTCGCGGGCACCCTCCAGCTGAGCCACATGCACGTGAGCACGCACATGAACGTGCTGCTGCACAGCACGCCCAAGCACCACGCGCGGCCGCACGACAGCGGCGTGCTCGACTCGGGCGTCGCCTACAGCACGAGCCCGCTCGGGCACATGGACGCCGGCGTGCACACGCGCAGGCTCATCATTGGCGACCCGCTGCCGCTCTCCCTCTCGGTCCGCTGGTTCCCGACGCCCGCCCTGCCCCGGACCGAGGGCAAGGTCGAGTGGCAGGGGCTCGGCGGACACGTCTACGCCAGCACCGTCTTCTACAGCCTCGTCTCCTTTGTCGCGGGCCTGCTGGTCGCGGGAATGTACACGCTCGGCGTCGTCATGCCGCGCCGTTTAAGGGGCCGCGCCATGGGTGGCGCCACGCCCCTTGGCTATGGTCTCAACGGCGTCGGCAACGGTTGGGGATACTCCAAGGGCAAGAGGCTAGACTAGGCTTCCATTTCTTTTCCACCTGATAGAGTCTTGGACTTCCTTCGGATCATGATGTGCTTGGCGTTTTGGGGCGGGGTCCTCGACCGAGGCGGAGTTTTTCGAGATGTGGGATTTTACACGGCGTTGAGTTCACATCAGTCACATGTGTAAGCTGCAGCAATGTTTGATGATTAAAGACTAGTCAAAATATTCCTCCTTACTCTCGGCAATCAAGATGCCTTCTTCTTGACGACACTGTGAGAGCCGTCATTCTCAACTCGTGACAAGAGTCGCAAGTACATGTCGACCGCCATAACGGTAGCTTACGAACTCGTTAGCCTTCTCACAATAATCATGACCAATGCTTTCAGCTTTCAAGTCACTCACCTGCAACGGCAAACGGCAGATACGTCCCGTAAAGCACCTTTACCCGGTGCTCCTCGCTCAGCCTATCCGGGCTCATGTGGACAAGATCCAGCGCGCAGAGCGCCGACCCGAGCGCCGTGATGCAGCTAAACACCAAGGCCGCCAGCTCCACGGCCCCCCTTGCGGGGCGCCTCGAAGCGAGCCCAAGCACTAGGTACACGCCCATGGGCAGCTGCACGAGGCCTTCGAGGTAGACGAATAGTCGGAACCAGGGCTCGTGAGCTGCGTCGGGGCCAAAGTACGGATCGTTGGAGAAGGCAGAGTACCACGCGCGCAGGGCGACGAGTCGGTGCAGCGGCGATGAGGGTTCCTGCCAGAGGGCTTTGGGATAAAAGGGGACGAGGTCAAGAGCTGGAGTTGTTGTTATCAGTACTTGACTTCTTATGCCGTGAATGATCGGTGGGAGTTGTAAAGGATCCATGTATAAGCGTGACAGTACGCACCGAGCATGCCCATGAGTTGCACGGCGACCAGGCCGAGGTAAGCCCAGTCTCGTAGAGGCTTGGACGACGCCATTGTGAACACAGCCTTCACGTATCCCGAAAGAGGTTGAAGTGCGATGCTGTCCTTGACAAGTCTTTGACGTCAAGTTGCAATGTTCATGTTTTTACTGACTGCATGTGATGAAAAGGGGCAGTGGCCGTCCTGCGGTTAGTCATCCAATTCTAGAGCTTGAATTGCCGACACTGCTGCAACACAGACGACAGAATTGTGATCTTTTACTCACGTCAACTCACCTCACCTACGCCATTTCGAATCATTGGCTTGACTGTCAAAAACCGATAATTCACCTTTACTCCGACAAAGTCGATATACCTCATTGACACCAATACTGGAGAATTTGTAGGTGTGATGCAACCAATTGAGGTCTTTAGGGATACTATCCAAGTCGACTCCGAGACCTGTCTATACAGCCATTTTTGTCATCGAAGCAATTGACTGTATAACTGCGCGATCCTTCAGATGGCTGAGCTATTCCGCTAGACTCGCCCTTGTGGCAACATGATGTCGCTGAGAAATCATCATGTGCCAAGGCGATTCAGTCCATGTCATTCTTCTTTGAAGGGTGCATGTCATCAGGGAACCGGATCTCGCGCTCCCTCCTGACCGGCGTGTCTGTTCCTGAGCCAGATTCTCCAGCCTCCGTGGCCCTAGCTGACGAATACTGGTCGTGCGCACCGTTCGACGACTGGTCCGGAGCTTGAATGCGCGAGTGCAGAGGTCGCGGGTTGCTGACAGTAGTAGGGCGAGGAACCGATGAGGTCGTCCCATTCGCGTTGCCGCCGTGGGTGAGATACTTTCCGATAACGGGGATCCGTCGTCTGGCCTCGATATCTTGCGGATCTTCGCTCAGGTTCTCACTCAGTACGCGGCCGATTGTCCTAGGCGCCCAAGATCCCATCTTGCCTATCGGAATGCTGATGCCGTGAACCACCTATCAAACCATTAGCAATGCACAATGTCACTCGAGAGAATGATTTGTGCGTACAGTGCTGCACACGACGAGGAACCAGACGACGACGCGAAACGTCTCTCCAAGGACCCTCACATCACTTCTCGGCTCGTGGTTCTCGTCGCTCAAATGGTCCTCGATGAACTTGAGACTGATGAACAGGTAAAAGACGGCAGAGACGCCAATCGGCCCAAAGAAGCCCACAAAGATGGCCTGCTTGACCTCTTCAATGTGGCGGATCCAGCGGTGCATGCCGAAGACCCAAGGAAGTCGCCGAAAGAGCAGCACCAGCAAACCGAGAACGACGAGGCGCCACGTCGGCATGACAGTGTTGCTGCCAAAGAGCTGCCATGGCAAGGATGCGCCGTACCATAGGAAAATGGTGACGTTGAGCAGCATATCAATCGTCGGCTGGAGAGAGTCGTCCTTGGTCTCGAGGCGGAACCAGTCGTCCCACGTAAAGACGTTGCCGGCGATAAAGCAGGCGAGAACGTCGTCTGTCCCGATCAATCCACAGGTACCTAGGATGAACAAGGCGAGTGCAATGGAAAACACCAAGAAGCTTTCCCGGTCCACGTACTTGCGCTCTTCCGCCCAGTGCAGCAGCTCCTTGCCGATCCAGCCGACGGCCGCGCCGTAGATGATGCTCAGGATAATGGTATATCCCCAGGTGAAGCCGAACCAGAGCCCCATTGCGTCTCCAGCATTACCAGACGTCGCTCCGGGGCCGATGAATTTGATCAGGTAGAGCGCGAAAAACAAGAAGGGATAGCCCAGACCATCATTGGCACCAGATTCAGCAATAATCAGGTTCTGCAACTCCTTGGGGATATTCTTATCCGCGAATTTGCCCTTGACGATGACGGCCGAGAGAATCGGGTCCGTCGGCGTCACGCACGCTCCCACGGCGAGGGCGTGCAGGATGCTCGGAGTCGGCACCAGGCCCCAAATCAAGAGACTCGTCGCCAGCCACATGCACACCATGCCCGGCCCGACGAGCATGAGGATCGGCCTGAGCTCTCGCCGGAGGTACTTGCTAGGCAGCTGCACGCCGGCCAGGACGAGCTGCACGCCGAGGACGAGGCGCGAGAAGTTGAGCGTGATGCTGTTCAGGTTGTCCCGGCACTCGGTGGCCGAGACGCCATTCTGGAAGCACTCGGCGTACGCCTGGGGCCGGATGAAGTCGGCGGCGTGCGGGCCGAAAGCGACGCCCACGAGGAGTGAGATGACTGTATTTGTTTGCGCATTTGCAAAGGTTAGCTGGACTCTTCCTCATAAATCTTGAGCCCCTCCCGTGGCGAGATATCAGCTCTGTGGGGAAGGGTGGAGGGAAGCATGGGAAACGTACGGGCTTCAGAAAGGTAGAAATTCTCCTTGAGGAGAAAAGACACCAGGCCAAAGAGCGAGACGAAGCCGCCCAGCAGGGCCAGGATGATGTTGAAGTTGGAGAGCTCCAGGGGAATGGCCCATATGTTGTGCGCCATGCCCGGGAACAGCCAGGGTTATTGCCCTGCGTATTCGAACACGGAGGCCAGGAGGGGGAGCCGGGAAGACGAAGCGGTCATCGGAGCACTGCTCATGGAGAGGAGCACTGCTGAAGAGTTGATTCGACAGGATGATCTCGTAAAGGGATCAATTGTTCTGTAGGGCTATGACTTTTTTGCTGCTTGTCTCTCTGCTGCTTGCGCGAAGAATCGTCGAAGAGGGGGGGGGGGGGGCAAATGCAAGAGAGGGGAGAAGTAGGCCTAGGATTCGGTTGGAAGATGGCAGTCCCAAAGACTTGCATCTATGGCGGAGCATCTCACGGGCGCTAGACCGACCGCTCGTTGTCGTCATGGCAGGCTTTTTGGCGGCCATTGCCGGATCCGTAAACTTTTCAGGCGCGCTAGCCGTCTGGTCGTTGAATCAGAGATCAATCCTTTGTTCTTTCCTTGCGAAGCTATAGAAACACACAGGACAACATATAATTGAAAGATTGTAAAGTTGACATCTTGATACTCAGAGTCTTGACTTTAAAATTACCTTTCTTGTAGAAACCGTAATGTCTTGACAGCATGTGAGTCAATGTCTCTCAACGGCTAGCATTGTCAAGTAGACCGTGGTGGCACAAGACACTAACAGAGCAGACAGAATAGACCGCCATAGAGACCGTGGCTAGCCTCGAATTAGACGAGCATAAGCGCTACTTGATTGTCTCGCTGATTGTCCTTTTTACAAAGGTAGAATGACCCTTGGAACACATGCCTCCATTTCAACATTGAAGACTTCTAGTGGTGGGAGACCACCAGTCAATGTCACAATCCCTTTCGACGGATTGCAGTGAAAAGCGAAGAGACATATAAACTCCTAGGCTGAAAATAGACATCATCAAGCGAACCAGTTTTCATTAAGACTATTGAACAGATCACAAGACGTAAACAAAGTGCTGCAGTGTCGGAAAGACGCCTTTGCATTGATCACTGGGAGGGGACCTCGTATTGAAGCAAGGTCGGCGATAATCTCTTGTAATAAACGATTGGCATCTAATAAACCGAGAGTAATAACTTGGGCGCAATATAACTGAGTTTACTCTTGCATGTGAGCCATTGATCTGCAAGTGGCTGCCCGCCCTGATACTCATCTTGCATACGAGATCGCGCAATGGACTAATTGCCTTGGCTCTTGTCTGCCATGTTCTCGCAAGACACGTCTCTTCGGTGCAATAGATTGCTTTCGGCGTATTCTTGCTAATGCTTTGGTTCTTGCTGTTTCTTATGGGTATTGACTTGTGTTCATGTATAAGATGAGAAGGGTGGTTCGGTCATGTAACAGATGAGCCAACGGATAGCGACTGATCTACCCGGGAAACCGACAAAACTGACAACAAATACGCAATTGACCGTGTTCACGCATCTAGACTAATACTACTTGATCTAAGACGGTTACGGCCGACGCGACAAAGATGAGACCTTGCGCTTTCGCCCTCGCCCTCGCAGTCCCAGCGCTTGGGAGCCCAATAACAGCTCGCGATGCGAATGCCAAGGAAGTAAGTAAATCTTCAATGTCGGAACCGAACTTCTCGGCGAGCTACAGCCAGAAGATCATCTTAATTGACCAAATTGGCGGCGCTAATATGTATTTAGTGTGTACGTATGAGCCTAGAGAAGAAACCTTTCCCGCCTTCCTCGGCCGTCTTTGCCCCGTTGTGTACGCTTTTGGGTATCGACGGGTTGTAAAAGGAAATCCACGAGCATCACCATATCGACTCATCCAATGTCACTCTCGTACTGACTTGATCACACGCCCAGGTCGTAAGTTCGGGTCGTCGAGTCTAGCTCACAGAGCCAAGTAGCAGCGCAGACGTTGATGTCTGGTTCTTCCGCAGAAGGTGGGTACCTAGGCTGCGCGTGAGGAACAGGAAGTTCTTGGCTGACGACTGGCTTCGTCTAGTGTGTGAGTTATTTCAGTCGTCTTGGGCCTTACAAGTAGCCAAATGTTGGAATCTAACAAGATTTTGAACAATACAGGGAGTAAGTAAAGTAACTTCTAGTTGTTCCTGACCGGACCAACACGGCTAAACTCCCATCTTCTGCTAGTTTGTGAGTCGTTTGTGCCGAAACAGCCATGTTTGCCTGCGCTCATTTAACATGCCTTTCATGTTATTGCAGAGAGTAGGTCATACCTTGCATAGATTTCACTTTCACACTTGCTAATCCTTTGCTAATCCTTCTGAGTAGTTTTGTGTAAGCCTCTAGGAGAATCCTGTCTAGAGTTGTGAGACGCATGGAACTGACTTTTGCAACTCATAGTGTGTGAGTTCCTCATTAAGGATGGAAACCGTGCCCTTCATGAGCTGACAATGCTGGTCTTGTGTTGAGACGGTAAGTCGTGCCTGTGAGTTGCAGTTGGTGAAGACTATGCTGATGCACATGGTCGCAGGTTGGGGTAAGGATATCACACTCAGTGTCTGAACTGTTTCCATTGATACTGAATTGGTCATCAGGTGTCTACAGTGAGTTCGCTTCGCAATGAAGAGGTAACTTCATGAGCCGTGAAGCAAAAAATGACTTCAATAGTGTGTTAGTAGCCAACGGGCCATGAGTTGAAGTTGAAAAGATGGGACACTGACGTCTGACATGAACAGACCGTGAGTCTCAACGACCGTCGAGGATCACAAAGATCTCTTCATGACTGAGAGCTGACCATCTACAAGCTGGTAAGTGCGGTAGCTCGTAAAGTCTGCCGAAGTCTAGACTTGCGATCTGACAGAACTAGGTGGTGAGATAGACCTACCTCGAGAAGCTTTGTGCACTGCAATGGATTGATCTGAATAACTTGGATCACAGATGGTAAGTGCGCTCTTGAACGGGGAACATGAAATAAGAGGTCTCGAGACTGACAAAATATTCGCAAAATTAGCCTGTAAGTTTATGTTCTCTCACTAGACGACACGTAGCCACGATCTGTGTGCTAACCACTTGGGATGCCCAGAGTGTATGTCAACCAAGTCCGTGTCTAGAAAGCTCTGGCCTTAAACCCGTCATGAATTAACACGAGTTTTTGGGATTCAGTATGTGAGTGAATAATCCCGCAAAAGTCTTGGAGAAGGAATGTCTCCGGATGCCCTCTGCTAACCAGCCTTCAGAGCGTGAGTTGCAAAGCATTATCTACTTGATCTCCCCAAGAACTGACAGCCAAAAAAATGGATCTAGCGTGTAAGTCCAGTGTAGCAGCACCACAAAGCGCATCGAGTCGACCATATCAAAGCCTCAACTGATTCGATGCTGACACTTCTCCGTGCAGGGAGTAAGTCTGCTCTCGGGCTTCTGCCGAATTCAAGTCACCTTGCCATGAAATACTCATCTTTCGGCAACGCTATGTCTAGCTCGTAAGTGTTTCTTCCTGTCGAGACTCTCCAATGTTAGTGTTCTGTCTAAACAATCGGAATCGCAGGATGTAAGATGCCTAGTATAATTGATCTTTTATTCGCATCTCGAATGACGTACTAAGCATATTCGAATATAGCCAGTAAGTCACGCATTCAAACCCTACGCATATATGATGATTGCATGAATCTAATGCCATGATCTTTATCAACAGTACGTGAGTCTATCTGCACGTCTCGACGTCTTGTCTATAGGCCTGAAACTGACTGATCGACTACTTATCTAACGCGACAGATTGTGAGTTTTCAAAATATAATTTTGAGATGGCAATAGCTGAGCTGACCAATATCTATGGTCAAAGTGTGTAAGTCGCATTGGTGCCAAGAGCGGAATTATAGCATTTCTCAGTGTCATCCGCGTTTGCTCACAATAACATCGCGACTGCTCAGCGAACCAATGATTCATAAGAAAAGCTCACGGAAATTATGCGGACTTGCGACTTGCGTGTGAGAAGGTATCTGATGTTAAGCTCCTGCCATCACTGCAGGATTGATTGAACACTGGCTCATTGTATTGATTGCTCTAGAGATGTCTACACTGACGATGGCACCTTGTATCACTTCTTCGAGTTCAAAACCAGCAGATCACTTTCCGGCCTGACGGATCGAGCAAAGGAGAAAGGAACTGAGTTCAACATTCAAGCGGTAAATCGGAAGGACGGGACAAGACTACGATATATCAGGAATCTATCTAGTCTACACGATTAGACAGCTGAAACCCAAAGCTTACATTGTCATGCCGCCCATCCCGATTTCACTGACCTGGAAAATAGCGCCGGGAAGGCAAGAGTAAATGTTTTTTTTCTAAAGTCCCCACGTCCACTTCAGCTTCTCATGCATGTCATGAAATAACCAAGGATATCTTGAAGCCCGCCAACAGTAAATATGTCGCGATACGCTTCTATGTTGGTCTAGTCGCAGAAGCTACCCATCAAACAAACCGACAAAGCCGCTCCAGGGAAAACAATTCAGAAGAAACAGTTTGGAATAAGTTTAATGGAAGACCTTTTCTCTCTTCATGAACAAGCTAGAGACGAGGCAGATAGCCCCCGCCGCAATGATTGGCACGTATGCCAACTGGATTGCTCTTGTGATGCCGTGGATAGCCTCGGCCTTTTCTTGAGGCGTCGCAGAGTTGATAAGCTGACTGGCGATCCCGGAAATGGCATCGGCAAGCTCGCTCGCGGACGCCTCTGGAAACACGCGCGCCAGAGCTTGCTGCGAGTAGTTGATAAAGAGGGCGCCTGACATGCCGGTACCGATGACGATTCCCAGCATTTGGCCACAGGTCATGAAGCCGACGCTGTAGGCAATCTCATTTGCTGCAACCTTCATCTGGGCAACGGCGAAGCCGGCCTGGCAGAAACAACCAATGCCGACACCGAGAATGATGGTGTATCCGTATACCTTTGCGTTGCTCGTGTGCTCATCGACGGTGTCTGAGAAATCGTGTTAGCCAAGAAACTCCTCTTCCAACAGAGTACAGATTTGTCGTAGAAGGCTCACAGAGAAGAACGCCACCGATGAGCTCGAGAGCGGAGCCCGCAATGTACCACGGGTAATAATATCCTGTGCTCCCCATGTACTGGCCGTTGATCAAGTTGAAGGCTACGAGGAAGAGAATAAAGGGGAGTAGGTGGACCGATGTTTCGACAGCACTTGCTCCTCGAGTGAACTGATAGTAAAGCGGAAGGTAGTAGATGCCGATGAAGCTGCCAAACGTTGCAAGCACTGGGAAAGCATTAGCAAGAGGCACGATTCCAATGAAGATTAAGAAGACAAACTCATAGTGAGGAAGAGAGCGATCATGGTACGGCTCTTCCAAAAGTGCATAGGGAAGAGACGGTCTTCCATTGTCGTTCCGATGCAAAAGACTTGTTGCAGCGCAAAAGCAATTGTCAGAACGCCAGACAGGACAAAGAGCGCAATGCTCCTGCCGCTGCCCCAGTCCCAGAGCACACCGCCGAGGTTCATGGCCATGATGATGCACATCAGCAGACCAATCGACAGTAGGGAGCCGAGGTAGTCGATCCTGCTGGCTCTCTTGAGGAACGGCGTGCCGTCGAGAGGCTTGAAGTCGGGAAGAAGGAAAATGTATACCGGCGCGCAGACGGCGCCGACGAGCAGGTTGAGGTAGAACGCCCATCGCCAAGTAGCTGAACTTTCGCCCAGTGATCCTCCAACAATAGGCCCCAAGACGGTGCCGATACCCCAGATGAAGCCCGTAAGACTGAGATACTTGGGTCGCTCAGTGTTTGACGTGGTGACGGACAGGAGAGTCAAAAGACCCATGTACATGCCGCAACCACCAACACCGGCGATTGCTCTCCCAAAGATGAAAGATTCTACGGTAGGCGCCGCGCCGCATAGGGCAGACGCGGCCATGAAGACCGTCGTGGCGCCAATGTAGAGCTTCTTGGCCGAAAACATGCCATAAACCTTGGACCAGGGCAGCGTGCTGGCGGCGGAGCCCAGGGCAAAGGACACGCCCAGCCATGGGACGAGGTCGACGCGCTTGTAAGTCTCGACAACTTTGGACTGAACGTTGGCGACGACGGTGTTGTCGAGGGCGTAGAGGAATAACGACGAAAGCAGGGCGGCGACGATCAAGACCCACTACATGAATGTGCGTGTAAGTGAGAGGCTTCAGGGGAAAAGTGTCTCTTTTGTCCGAGTTTACCTTGACGCCGTGAGCTTCGCGTGGAGACTTTTGGTCATCATCGCTTCCGCTACCTTCTCTCTTTTCCAAGTCGGCGTCCATTATGCTGCGAGACTGGATGCAGAGCACTCGGGATGACTTGGAAACCACAAGTTTACTCCAGTTTCTCAACAACTGAATGCTTCGTTTCCTGTTGCCTTGATCCAGATGTCAACAAGTCTTCCAGCTTTGAGTAATGGAGCTAAAGTCAAGCTTGCAATTAAAGGTCGAGAGGACTGGAGATTGGCCTAGGAGCCGAGACCAGGGATCGTGAGCAGCACACCTCGAAGATATATATCAAGCCACTTCTCAACTCGAAACCCTGTAGCATCACGCAATTATTCAGCATACCCATGATTCTCTCCCTTTCCAATTATTCAGCAGCGGCGACACAGGCCGATTTGGGACAGGACGTGACATTTTACCGCCAGTAAGATGTTGGGCATGGGGGCCGAGAACGGTCCACAACTTGGTCCTGGGATGTCGTACAGAAGCAACCGTGCAGGACTTTGCTGACGGGCGGTCCACCCCTATGCTTGATCCAAAAAAGTCGAAAGAAATAAGAGACTGTCGGTTGGGGCACCCTTGCTCATTCGGCAAGTAGATGAATCGGACTTGGGCGACCAACCCTCCTCCTACCAGGATAAGTACATGTAGGTAGTTAATAGCAGTGGTCTGCTCGCAAATGCCCCGACGAATCGGCCATTATTTTATACGGGGCTTCTTGCAGCCTGGCCGCGGACTGTTCCCCCTGCATGCACCTCTTACCCGTAATAAGCTCAGGGGGTGTGGTGAGATCCGAATCCGTGCATCGTTGACGGGCCTCAGAGAAAACCATGTGGCTCGCCTTGAATGCTGGGCTGCTGGGGATTGCCTCGCTTCGGGGCTTACCCTTTGCAGCCACGTACAGCCCAAGGCAGCTGCCGGTCATTTTGTGTCATCTGACATTTTTGTTGGCTGGCCTTGTCGATTTGTAATGGCGGTTGCTGTCTGTTCTCCCCGTCGGCTCTTTGTCGAGGACCGTCAGCTTGTGACTTTCTTAGGCGAATAAACGTGAGGCTGCCTACGAGACATGTATACGTTTATCGGGTGGTAATGCTCTCTTTTTTGTGTCATTCAGAAATACAGTGTGTTGTGGGATTCAAGATGTAATACTCCGTTTCGGAGTATTACTTTCACGGCAAATGGTGTCAACGAGTTCTCATTCAGCCTGTTCGCCATGTAGAGAATGCTTTATAAAGTCAGGGAAGAACACCGATGGTCATCATGAAACCCCTTGCATCTGTAAATCTTTTACGTCTCTTTTCCTTGTGCAGTGGCAGCTAGTCAACGAGTGAATAACTCCAATATTATTGATAGCATTTCAGAATGGCTTCATGGGATGATCGCACCGTCACAAAGGAGCATTTGCTTCCTTATGTTGACTCCAGCACCGCGCCTCCCAATATCAAGGCTGCGCTGCAAACACTGCCATTCGAGCGCAACGTTTTCAAGGTTAGCAACTCCCGAAAACACAATGGCTCTCCCTGCAAGCGCGCACACTTACACTTGAGAACAATACAGCTGCTTGCCAATGGCACCGTCTCCTTCCAGCCATTCATGTCCCTCCTGTCAACCATGTGGCACGAAGACAGAAAGATTCGATCCACTGAGTGGCAGACAGCAGTGCTGCGGACTGCCGCGACCCTGGATTGCCCATATGAATGGGATGTGAACGAGCCGGTTGCTCGCGTCTTTGGCTTCACAGAAGACCAATTTGCCGCACTTCGCAACACCAAGCAGCAGCTTCCGGAGAGCCTGTTCACGTCACGCCAACGCCTCGTTGGCCGCATGATTGGCGAGCTGAGCGGCAGCAACAAGATCGGCCCAGAAACGATGAAGGAGGCGAAAGCTACGTTTAGCGACGAAGAGATTATGGAGATTTTCTACACGCATGGTGTTTACGGCTTCTTGGCCAAGATGATGAACAGCTGTTGTATAGACTTTGACGAGCCTATTCCAGGCTTGTCAGACATCCTGCGAAAGTACAACGCAAAGGCTATTGAGAAGGAGCAGAACCTGGCGTGAGCAGCATGTGGTGCTTCTTTGGCGTAGGAAGGTAGTTTTCTGGGTTCAAACCTGAGTATTGCAAGGTTGTTTACTAGCCTGGGTCGGATATGGGGGCTATGAGCACAGTTAGCTCAACTGTCACAACAATGGAAAGCAACCGATCACTGAAGATCAGTCTAATGCATTCGTAGACCAATCGGCATACAGCCATGCCAACCCTGCAAGATTAGAAGCCGGCGCTAATATTCGTAGACTGACGTGATAGAGGCATCCTTGTATCCGGCCGGACAATCCTGGTGGCGCGCAATCCTGGTTTCGTGTTCGTGACTTCAGGAGCTACTCTAGCATGGCCCATATGTCTTTTGAACAGAGTCCCGTGAACTATTGATGCTGACATGATAACTCTTACGAACTGTTATAATGGTCGATGGTTGAACGGATGTTAGATCATGAACCATGTGGAAGCTAGCATTTGATCTCAACGCTATTGATTGGGCACCCGGACATGCACATGATACTGCAAAGTCGAACAACGTCAACTTGGCTCTTTTCCCACACAAAGCGATCTCAAAATGTGTGCTCAGACAGGGAAGGATTCTGAAACGAGTTCACCTATTCGCAATGTGTTCAACGAACAGTGTCACGTCTGGTCGATTGTTGAAGCGTGTCATCAGACTATCGAGTTTCCTGTCACTCACGGGTAAGCCGACGATCCGCCCGTCCAGCCGAGCCGTTCTTCCGTCACGCTGCTCATGCAGGCTGACTTTCCCAAAGTTAACAAGTCCAATCCTTTACATTGATTACTTTTCTGCATTCAGAATTACAGAATGGAAAGCCCGTATGCCCTCAGGCACGACAGACAGCACACGCATATGGCGCGATTGCTTCATCTTCACGAATGTCAGCAGTCTGCAAAATACAATGGCTCGCTCTTGGTGATAGCTTCAAATTATGGGAAGTCAAACGCTCAGATACTTTGAGATCCCTTTCCTTCACTCGAAAACAAAAACCTGTTTCTTGCTGCCGACGACTCCTTGACTTGTAGCCTTGATCAAAGTCTCGCGCGCAACGGCATCGGGATCTTCAGCTTGTGACAGAGAAACCAAACCAACGTCGGGGACCCTAAGCTGCCCCTGAAGAAAGCATCGGCTGAGCCACCCCAAAAGATCTGCAAACTGATCCTGGTCGTAAGCAGCCAAGACGGCCGACAGCCGAAAGTTGCTAAACTTGATGCGCTTCCAGAACAAGTCTTGCTGTGACAGCCGCAGCTCGCCGTCAGATCCCCCGAGGGACCCGTAGTTGATGTAGGAACCGCCTTGCGTGAGCACGCTGACGAGACGATTTCCAGACTCGCCAAATACCGAGTCGAGTGCCAGGACGACGCGCTTCCCCCTGAGGCACGGCACTTGCCCTCGGCAAGCCTCCAATTCAGACTCAGTCATGACAGCGTTTGCGCCGAGGTCGATCAGTGTCCGTCGTAAGCTGTCGGCGTCTTCGCGGTCGCGGATCACGGAAAGTGTGTGCAGTCCTCGCATATGCGCCAATTGAGCGACGAACTGGGCAATAACTCCTGATGCGGCATTCTGAACCAACCAGTCGCCTGGGCGTAGGTCAACTCTTTCTCCAAGCAGCAGCCAGGCGACGACTGCGCCCATCTTGAGCAACGACGCCGCTATGGGGTCCAGATCCCGCGGCACCTTGACAAGGGCGGCCGAATCCAGGACGGCGTGTGAGCGCCACGTGCCGAGTCCATGACGTGCCGGCACGGCGTGGTCGCCAGGCTGCAATGCTTCAACCTTGCTCCCGACGGCAAGGACCCTGCAGACTCCGTCGTAGCCTGGTATGGGGAGGCTTTCGTGCTTGTAGCTTGGCCTGACAGGGTATCGGCCGGCAATGACCAATAGGTCTTGAGGGTTGATGGGCGAAGCGAGGAATTGTACAGCCACTTCTGACTCTTGAAGTGGTGGCAGCTCAGCCTCGGCGCGCGAGAGTTTGAGTGACCTCGAGGCGTCGGAGTTGCCTTCGACGAACGTCAAGGTTGTCTGTAGAGGCATGTTGATGGACTTTTGTATAACTGTTCAGGGCGAGTTGGGGGCAAGTAACGGCGAATATGCCAAAAGGGGTTGACGGAGACTCCTTCCGGTAATGGTTCACGTTCATGTCAGTGCATCATGTAAGTGGCCATTCATTCATACGTCGGCCTTTATAGCAATGTGAATTCAATGTGTCTTCTTCTGACTGACCTCCTTGCCAAATGCTTACTCCGGGATTGAGCCTAGCAGAGCCACTCCTCCAACAGCCCCTGTCTCATTGGAACACCTCTTACACCCATGCACCTGTCTGTCCACGTTCCAGAAACGATGTGAGGCTCCAACCACGTGTTTAAATCTCGCTGACATGTTATCAGACCCCTGTTCGAAGAAAAGACCGATATATGACCCGAAGGCAGTCGCCTTTCTCACGGCCCCCGAGCCCCACGCGGCTCTGACCACGATGGCTTCCTTTGCCGGGCTACCTGGTTGCTTACGGCCATGGCTCATTTGCCAGAGAAAGTCCAACAAGCATAACTCGGCGATTATCCAAGTATACACAATGCAACATTTCGGTCGACTGGCAACGGGGCACACCTCTGATCTTTTGTTTTATTCTAGTGAGACCATAACGAAGATCAACGGGGGCTGCTCTGGGTTGCGCAAGGCGTAAATGAGTGCTTCTTGAATTGCTATTCCTACAACACAAAGCATCTGCCTAGATGCGATGTGTCGGACTGAAACGGCGAATATTCGGACGTACCGGGTCCCTTGCTTGGAAAATGACAACGGCATGGCCGTTTGCCTTGCCAAAAGAAGCTTTTGGGGCTCCCGAAAGAGGCAACGATTCTGAAGAATATGCTCCGAGGACAAACTTCATCCCATTTTCGTTTCGACTCTGCCTTACGACGCAAGCAAGGGGGCCACGCGTCCGGCCACATGGCATGTTGCCGGGGATGCGGACTCGGCAATCGAATTCTAGAAGGAGAGTAGAATCTTCCTACAGGTGGAAATCATGGCCAGGTGGAAATCATGGCAAAGAACTCATACCGGCCGTTTGTTCTTGCAGCGCTTTCTGGATGGTGTGACCGGCGGCAGCCTTCTCACGGCGGTTTCATTCTCTCTAAGACGGAGCAACTTTGAATCCAATGTTGACTGACAGGCATCAATTCTTGCTGAAGTTCAACGTCCGGAGTCGTGGAGACAGTTGCCTCGTATTGAATCGTATCAACCTCAGTTCATGTATATAATGCAGTAGGGGATGCAGTTTGTCCAAGAGATCAACAACCTCATCATTACACACACTCTCCTGGCAAAGAGGCAATCGTGAGCCGGCCTTCCTCTCTTTTCCCCAATCTTCTCATCAAGATCACAAGCCGCAACCCTGCTCAAAGCGGAAAATTCAAAATGGCGCTCGTTGCACAAATCTCGAACCCATCTCCGCACCTGCCGGCCGCAAAGTCCTTTCTCACAAAACCGCTTACACTGACATATGATGTCGACACGAGCTACGATGTTGAGAAGAGGCGGCTTATTCGCGAAGCTCAAAGTGGCGTTCTTCACGTCCAGCCGTCGACTATAAGTCATCTGTTTGAGGGGATGGTTATCAGGAACCCAGATAGACCGGCTGTTCAGTTTGAAACAGAGGAGCCCGTCACTTTTCATCAGCTCAACTCAGAGTCAAACAAGCTGGCTCGAGCACTGAATCTCAAGCCCGGATCCATTGTCCCGGTCTGCTTGGATCGCTCGGTCGATCTCATAACATCATTGCTGGCTATCCTCAAATCGGGGGCAGCTTACACCATTCTCGATCCTGAAGCTCCCTCTCAACGAACCCGGGCAATCATCGAGACATGCAATGCCACGCAAGTCCTTGTCCAGCGCAAGTATGCCAGCCGCTTCGACTGTCCGACTTTGGTTCTGGAGGACGTCGTCAACGAGTCCTCACAACAAGATGACGCCAATTTGAACCTAAAAGTTTCGCCCGATTCAAAGGCATACATCATCTTTACATCCGGATCTACGGGCACGCCAAAAGGAGTTGTTCTCACGCACGCTGCAGCAACTTCGGGCATGGCCTGTCACAACCTGCATGGGCTCTCCCGCTGGTTGCTCTTCTTTAACCCTGTCTTTTCTGCCGCACAGCGCACGATGCTCTCAACTCTTGTGCATGGTGCCACGCTTCTCCTGGCTAGCAAGGAGCGGCTCACGAGTAACTTGGCTTCACTTGTCAAGGAGATGAAGGTTGATGCTCTCGGTATCACGCCCTCAGCACTGAGCACACTCCGTCCAGATGCTATTCCAACGGTGAAGCGCATCACCCTGGTTGGCGAAAGAATTCCTCAGGAGATTGTCGACGTGTGGGCCGACAAAGTTGTGCTGTTCAACAGTTACGGACTGAGTGAGTGCACTCAAATCAACTTTAGCCAAAGACTCATCCCGGGCTCCAACCCTCGAATCGTGGGCAGACCGGTTGACACCACGGCTGCATACGTTTTGATCCCGTCAACGCTCGACCTCGCCCCCGTTGGAACTCCAGGAGAACTCTGCTTGACTGGAGCTCAGCTGGCTCAGGGCTATCTTGGCCTTCCGAAAGAAACCGCTCGCGTCTTCATCCCGAATCCTTTCGGTCAGGGACGCATGTATCGAACTGGCGATGTCGCCAAAACTCATTCCGACGGATCAATCGAGATTGTCGGTCGTCTTGACTTTCAAGCCAAGATTGGCGGACAAAAAGTCGACCCTTCAGAGGTTGATGAGGTGATGATCAAGCACCCTGCTGTTGATCGATGTGCCACCGTACCTGTTGACCTCTCCGAGGGAGATGACTTTGTCACTCTGGTTGCAGCAGTTGTCCTTACCACCAACACTCAAAGTCAAGATTGGGCTGGCATCACGTCAAGCCTACGGGAACACGCTGCGAAGGCTCTGCCAGCGTACATGATCCCTTGTTACTGGCTTGCCATGGGGGAGTTGCCCACCAACGCCAACGGCAAGCTGGACCTGCGCCAGATCCAAAGAGAGATCAAGGAACTTGGCGTCTCTGGTCTCGCGATGCAAGGTATGAACAAGGCTGGACTCGAAGAGGAGATCAAGTCCGCGACTGAGGCAAAGATTGCACGCGCCTGGTCCAGTGTCTTGAAAGTTCCCGTCGAAATCATCTCGCGTCAACACAGTTTTGTCGCTCTTGGAGGCTCATCGATTCAAGCTCTTCGCACAATGTCTCTGCTCCAGGATGAAGGCTTCGAAGCGGATATTGGCCAGCTCCTTGATCCAGCCATGACTTTGGTGCAAGCTGCCCGCGAATACAAGTCATTCGACTCAGCACTGATAGCAGATCCGTCACCGTTTTCCTTGATCCGGGATGTGGAAATGGCTCTGCGAATTCAGTCGGACTCGTCGGTCGTTGACGCATATCCTGCTACGCCCCTTCAAGAATCTCTACTCTCGTCCCTCGAATCAGGGGAGACAGATCAATACACCTATCACCGCGTCTGGGATGTTTCGCATCTCGATATTGCAAAACTTCGTCAAAGCCTCGTCACTGCGTACGAGAGAAGTGATGTCCTCCGTTCTTCCTTTCAAATTACCCCGAAAGGTTACTTGCAGCTTGTGCACTCTGGTCAACCGCTGCCTTGGGTTGAGTCGGATCTCCACCTTGAAGCCTTCCTACGACAAGACAAGCGAATGAGATTCACAATCTCCGGTCCTTTGGTCCGCTTTTCTCTCGTGCAGAGGAAGTCCTTGGTCGTCGCGACACACCACTCACTCTTTGACTACTGGTCTCATCGATTCTTGTATCACGATGCTGCCGATGCATATATGGGTCGCGCCCTGTCTTCGCGTCCACCTTTCAGCCGTTTCGCCAGATATTTGGAGTCATATCAGAATGAGCAAAAACATGATGACTTTTGGAAGAGTTATCTTAGTCACGTTGAGCATGTCGCTTTGCCCGTTGACAATGCCACTTCGACCACGATTGTGTCTCAAGCGCTCCAAAACATTGGCTCCAAGATGAGGATCGCTGGCTTGACGCCAGGCTGTGTCCTCTATGCTGCTTGGGCCTTGCTGATGTGGCAGAGGACTTCAGGGACAGACGTCGTCTTTGCATCTACATTCTCAGGCCGTGAAGTCGCCGTTCCCGGAGTGTCTTCCATGGATGGCCCGACATTAACCACAGTCCCGCAGCGAATTGTCATCAAGCCCAACGAGACTGTTGCAGAGCTCTGCCAGCGCGTCGCTGCCGATCTTTACGAATTGATGCGCCACTCTCAGACCGGAATGCGCAAGGCATTGGCCCTCGGACATCTCGACTCGAACGATGTTGACACTTTAGTTAATATTCTGGTCAAAGACCCTGAGCCGGATCATGTCAACCAAGTCTTCCGTCGCAACGGCCCACGATCTATTTGGACGTCACCTCGTCTAACTATGGAGGCCGAGGTCGACGGCGACGACTTGCAGCTTCATCTGGTAGGCAGGATGTCAGAGCGTAAAGCGACTTTCCTCCTGGAAGCATACCTGCAGCTGGTCAACTCACTTGTTTATAAGCCGAAACTGCTTGTTTCCGAGTTAGATAGCATGGGCAGACAGGAGCGAGACCTGATCCGTCAACTCTCTCATGAGGACACGTTGGTAGTCCCTGAGCCAGAGCTTCTCCATGCCAAGTTTGAGCAAATCGCGCGTTCAGACCCAGATCGAGCCGCTGTTGACTGGAACGGACAAGAGGTGCTCACCTACCACCAGTTGAACGAACGTGCCAATTCCGTCGCTGCTCAGTTGGCAAGCATGGGCACTCAAGTTGGCGAGCGGATTCCGCTGGTACTTGACAAGTCGCTTGACATGATGCCCATCATCCTTGGTGTCCTGAAAGTCGGCGCTGCCTACGTGCCCCTGAGCCCTGATAACCCCCTCGAGCGCAACCAGTTCATCATCAATGATGTTGCGGCCGAGCGCATCATCGCTGCACAGGCTCATGCTGACAGTTTTGCCTCTATCGGGCGGCAAGTAATCATCGCGGAGAGCATCACTCGGTCCCGTCCAGAGCTGACTGCTCCAATTGCCCGACCGAAACCAACCGATCTCGCCTACATCATCTACACCTCAGGAAGCACCGGAACTCCCAAAGGCGTGCGAGTCCCTCACAAGTCCGCGGCCTCAGCTGTTGAGAGCATGGCGGTAGTCGAGGGCCGATATCACGGCGAATGGCGCACTCTGCAATTTGCCAACTATGTCTTCGACGCGTCTTGTCAAGACTTCTTCAATACTCTGAGCACTGGCGGTACTCTTTGCATGGCGCCAACGGATGAGTTGCAATCGGATCTTGCTGGAACGATTAACCGCATGAGAGCTGCTCAAGCCATCCTGACACCCACAGTTGCGAAATTACTCCAGCCAGAGGAGGTACCAACTATGAAGAAGATGATTCTTGGTGGAGAGCCCCTTCCACAAGACGTCATCGAGAAATGGCTTCCTCACTCTCAGATCTTAAACGTCTACGGGCCTACGGAAACCTCCATGGTCGTTACTACCAAGGATGTGGTGGCAGGAGACCGTGCTGGAAATATCGGCCCTCCGTTCCCGACTGTTCGTGCGTTTCTGGTTGATGCAGAATGCGAACGTCTTGTTCCATATGGTTCTATTGGAGAGCTGTGCATTGCTGGGCCTCAGCTTGCAGGTGGTTACGTTGGCAGACCTGACCTGACAGCAGCCGCCTTTACTACAAAGATGAACTCGGTCCTTGGCGGTAAGTATTCAAATCAAATATTACAAATCTGATCAATCGTGACTGGCTACAACGTACTGACAACTTCACTGAGCAGTTGACTGCCTTTATCGCACTGGTGATCTGGCGCGATGGCTTCCAAATGGCGACATTGAGTGTCTTGGCCGCAAGGATAACCAGGTCAAGATTCATGGCTACCGAATTGAGCTTGCCGAGATTGAGCAAGCAGTCATCAAGAGCGGCCTCGTCCAAGATGGAAGCGTTGCGGTTATTCCTCTGACGATCAACAAGCAGATCTGCCTTTCCGCGTTTTGCGTATACGAGACGACATCATCAACTCCCGAAATTCTGAGTGCAGCCAATCACATGTCTGTTTCAGAAGAACTATTCGCAAAACTACACACTCTGGCGCATTACATGCTGCCCAAGTACATCTTTCCGCTCAATGCCTTCCCCAAATTACCTTCGCAAAAGACAGACCGAAAGACACTCAAGAGATGGGCGGAGGAAATGGACCTCACCCGGCTAGCAGAGTTTGCTACTACAAAGCTAGGTGGCACCGAGGACGATTCTGGCAGCTTCGAAGCTGTCGAGACGGAGCAGGAGGTCGTCCTCGAGGCCATGTGGTCTGCAGTATTTGGCATCCCGGCGGACCAAAGAGTTGGGAGAAACGCGAGCTTCGCATCGCTCGGTGGCGACTCGATAGCCGCGATCCGTCTCGTTGGTCTGTGTCGCAACCAAGGCTACAGTCTCAGTGTTCAGTCTGTTTTGAAGAAGAACAAGCTTCGAGATGTGGCAGAGACGATGAAGAGAGCCGAGACTCGCACCGCGGCCCCTCGCAGGCAATTTGCAATCCCGCAGGGCGTCATGAGAAAGATAGAGCAGAGTGGTCTAGAGTTTGAGCAAGAGGTTGACTATGGTAAGACACAAGCCTACTCTGATGGAGAGGAATTCGCAAAGCTAATCTTCGATACAGTATACCCCTGCCCTCCTGGCCAAGCCGAGTTTCTCAACCAGGGAGAACGCAATGAGCAGGTTTGGCACTTGATGGCTGTTCGCCCGATGGAGACTATGAAACCCGAGGACTGGATTGAATCGACAAAAGAACTGACCGCGATTCACGACATCTTGCGCACATCCTGGGTGCGGGACGACGACGATAACTGGGTCGGCGTGGTCTTGAAGTCAACTGAATTGCAAGTGGAGTACAAGAGCTGTGCAAACGAGGAGGAAAAGAAGGCTTTCATCGATGAATTCTGGAACGCCCGCTTCGACTTCGGAACGCCCTTCATCAAGTATGCTGTCATCCAAGATTCGACATCTCACAAGTGGGACCTCGTCATCAAGATGGATCACGCAGTGTATGACGGAACTCTTTTCCGAATCTTTGATGAGCACTGGGAGTCGCTGCGCTCCAACAAGCCACTGCCTCGTCATGGCGAGTTCAGGGACTTTGCCTTTCAGACTTTCTCCAACGACAACGAACCAAGCCTGCAATATTTCAGGAACATGATGAAGGACAAGACTTCAACTTTTAACGAAATGAAGAATGAGCCAGTCACCGACTCCGTGTTTCGCAAGTTGTTGGACATCAATCTGGACGAGGTAGCAAGACAGACTGGCGTCACACCGGCAATTATCTTCCAGACTGCCTACCAGCTCTGGCTGGTCAAGAAGACTGAAGAACACAAGGGAACGGTGGGATTCGACTACTTGTTGAGCGGCAGAAACGTCGAGTCCGCAATTGACCCGCAGACAATCAACGGGACCATGGCCAACTTTCTCCCGATCCAGTCCCCCTGGCATTCGGACACGTCATTGAAGCAGTACTTGAACGACTCTCAGGACGCCTTTTGGGCTGCGACGGAACATGGCGACGTTGGCTTGGACCAAATCTATCGGGCCGCCGAGTTGGATCGTTCTCAATACGGCAACAAGTCTCTCTTCCTGTTCCAACCATTCGACCCCATCCCACCAAGAATTACGGCCCAAGAGATTGAGAACACCCGATGGCTGCCTCTGTCAAAAGCGAAACAGGTTCGACTGCTTCAGCCCTACGAGCTGGTTGTGGAAGTCGCCAAGGCCGTCTCCGACTACCGCCTGGCCATCTACTACGACTCGGACCTTCAGTCCAGTGCGAATGTAGAGAAGATTGCGCAGGAGTTTATCGAGATTACAAGTCTCATTGCAGCGCGGCATCGAGACGGGCTGATACGGGATGTCATTGGTGGAAAATGATGTCTTACTGTCTTCCTATTCGCGCGTTTATGATGCTTTCCTATTTCGTATTACGGATAACTTAGATGTTAGACTTTAGAGAGTTTCGCAAGAACGTTGAATCTGGCTTTAGCATGCTTACACCCCAGGTTACATGTAGTTACTACTCCCGGGGGGCTTTTCCATGAGGCCATATTTTGCAAATCTGGTCTCGGAGCATACATGTGATCTCAGATCCGTAGTCGGTACCGCTGTTGCGGCCCGATGTCAGGGGATATCGGCGAACCGGACGGGGACCACTCATCAAGTCTGCGCCACTTTCTTTCTAGAATCTCCAGCGATGCTCCTGCGAGAGCTCTGGGCACTCCGTACAGATGCAGAAGACGATGAAGACGCCTACAATATGCCCCTGAATGGTGGGCCCCGGGCATTATTGTCAGCCAGACCCGCCGGATGACCCCTTGCCCGGTCCTTTTGGTGAAATGCAGTCACCGCTCACCAACACTGATCCACAATCACATCATTTGCTTCCGGCTGTCATCAGTGTGCCTGACCGCTGTGAGTTTTCATCGTCCAGGACCCTGATTGTCCAGAACCCGTAAGCACAAAAGGGCTCGACGCTTACTCCAGGCGACAGCCGACCAGCCAGGCATATACTTGCAGCCCATGCGGATAAGACAACGTGGCAAGAGGGTCCACGGGTCGACGGGAGCTCGTCCGTGGGGACGGCCTAACAAATCGGCCGAGTCGCCGGCCGGCCGGGGGATGAGCCGCAGCCTTTCGTCCGAGAACAATAGATGAGCCAAGCGGCGTGACAGCGCTGTGGATGACTCCAGCTCCAGCTTCGTTGTGGTCATCGAATGTCAACACTCCCGCTGTGATGTCTTGAGGCAATGACGAGTAACTCAGGTGTTGTCTTGCCAAGGCCTGCCTTCGAAACCACGCGGCGATAAGACACCTTCAGGGCTGCAGATCTGATGTAACGATATGTTGTACGCCCTGACGTTTGGAAGAACTCGAAAAGGCGAGCTTCTATCGGGATGTGATGCAAGGCAGTGTTGTGGGGGCGCCGAGAGGGAGGCTTTCGGGCATGCCGTGTGCACGACGAGGCGACAGCGGCTTATTTGGGGGTTCATGTCGACACGTGGGACCGGAGTTTGAAGCAACATGCAACGGGTGCAGCCCCGGGGGCTGAATTTACCGAGAGCTGTTTCCTTTGATTCCCTGGCAAACAGCCGGCCTCATACGGTAGATGCTTCCCGCAACATGAGCCAAAGCGACCCTTCGCCTTCAACCCCGATGGCCGAGTGGGCTCTTTGTCCGGCATGACATTGATGAGGTAGTGATCCCGGAAGCATCATTCGAAGCAATCCTTCGGCTCAACGCGCAGGGTCAGTTTACATACCCGTGCAGAGTGATTGAAGATCTTGAGGGCTGTTGGTGTAAACGCATTACCGGAAGAATCTTTACTCTTTAGGGACGGCCACTGGGCACGCTATATTATTGTCATGTCCGTATGGCCCTGATTGTACGAAGGTCTTGCTACAGATAAATCTCGCTTGTGGTCCCGGGAACCCGTGTCATCCCTCATGTCAGTTCATGTCAGACTCGCATGGACAAGACAGGGTAGTTACGTACGCACATCTGGTCGACAAAGTGGACCAACTCAACCATGAGGATCGAAGCGCAGGGTAGCATGCATTATACATGACGCCAGGGTCGGGGCGGAAGCCCACGAGGCAAACGTGCTTGTACGACCCGAGCCTAAAGAGTTCTCGAACCTGTCGCCTTACCTATCTCCACGTCCGATGCCTTGGCTTGAGTCCTTAAAATGAAGTAATATCCGCTGGGCTTCAGCTGCTACTCCAAACGAACCCTACGGTATAAGCCAAACGAAACTCGATACTCTCCAGTCTGTTTCGCTCAAATCAACTCAACGTAAAGTTGAATACGAACATTGCGACGAAAAAATTGGTGCAACGATTTTACTGAAGCATTAAAACATGGAACGGCCTATTGACAACTCCGACCACTCAAAACCCATTGGGCGGTTACGGGCTGCTTGCGACACATGCCATCAGGCCAAGGTCAAATGCTCTGGAACAACTCCTTGTACGACCTGCCAGGCATCGCAGCTCAGCTGTGTGTACAGTCCTGGCAGTCGGCTTGGGAGGCCGAAAGGGAGCAAGAACAAGAAGACGTTGATGTTGCAAGATGGGAGCAAAAGGACAGAGACGCAGGGCAGCAAGAGCACGACGGATGTAACACAACACCAAGACTCTTCAATGCGACATCACCACTATCAACAACACCAGCATCTACAGACCTCTGATCTGATGTCTCTGGACAAGTTCGACTTTGATCATGGTTCCGACACAACGTGCACTTATGTCAACGACGTTTACAACCCCCCCTTCGGTCCAAGCCTAATCTCGCTCTTTGACACGGTGGACGGCACATGCCTGGATCCGAACGACAACTATGACTTCACCACGTTTCTGGATCAAATGCGGGTATGTTTACGTGAAAAGATTTAGATGTTCCTGTAACTGAGTCCCATACGCATGCAGTCTGATTCTGCCTTTCGCCATCTATCATCGTCCACGACTGCTGGCGAAATAAGGGACTCAAGAACTATCAGCGACTACGGCACAAGCACGTTTGCGACCTTTGAAGACGAATCAATAGCATCTTGTACACAAGACATAGGTTTCTCTGGCCTTCAGTCCACCTCTCCAGGCACGTCAATTGCCAGTGATTCTCCTCGCTGCTCATGCCTACATCAGCACGTCGAGCTCGTTTATCAGCTGGGAGACCTTCAATTCGGCCAAGCGGGAAGCCTCGCCGTCGACCGGATTCTGCAGGGAGTCCAGGTGGCACAGGGGCCCTGGAAGTCTCTGATGCACTGCAACATGTGTCAGAGTCAAGACAGCCAAAGGGAGGCCTACCTGCTACTAGCGACGAGCATCCGCATCCTTCTCTCCTCGATTCAGACATTGATCACCAGTTTCCACCAGAACGGCGAGTTGCAAGGGGCGGTCAAGTCACTGGATGGCCCTCGGAGTCCCGGGCCTACGTGCAGCGTCCGAGTGGGCAGTTTCGAGCTGATGGGCGAAGCAAGGGCCGAGGTTCTCAGCGTGGCTGTAAGAGAAGCCCTGCAAAAGATCTTGCCCGCGCTCATCCATCTGTGGGAGCGCGCAGGTCGACCCGGAAAATCGGGAAGATCGGACACCAGGAGCGTCAAACAACACAGCAGGGGCGACAGCAACAGCAACTCAGTCAAAGCACTGTTTGGTGGGCTGGGGAGTATGGCGTCGGACACACAAATATCGTGTCATAACGGCTGCCCGCTGTCACTGAATGCGAGTGCTACAGATGTCGGGTCTCTTCTCGAGACTTTGCAATTCACTATGCGAGCGATCAAGGGCGGGTTTTAGATTCGTTAAAGAGAAGGTTTCTAGCGATCAAGCGATATTCGAGTGTTCCTGGGGTTCAAAAGGGAACGGCATTACTTTGTTACTACGGAAGACTTCATGTTAGACATAGACCTCACGAGTTGCTAGAAAGAGAGTGATAAAACCGAGATTCGCTCAGCTTTGATGAGCTCCATCTAGATAGCTTAGCTTTTGAGATCTGATACTCAAGTCCTCGAGCGCTGTAACCCTACACAGTGTCTCCAAGTGCCCTCTCTTTCCAAACTGATGTGTCAAGTATTGGAGAGGCATATGGTCTCAAGGACAAGGTCTTATCCGGAAAAGGGAGAGTTTTCACAGTTTCTCTTGATTTAAGTCCAGGGAAATTCGAGGTTCCTGTTTTTACAACTCAAAAAAACGACCCTTCAAATGCACATCCACCCTAAATGCCGCCAAAGCTCAGACTTTGCAACTCCTCACTCTCGAGATAAGACATATACCCAGATCTCTTTTGCGCCCAGGACAAGTGAAGCAATTGCAGGTATGCTCCCCGCCACAAAAAGTCGCATTGTTGGCTCGGCCACTGTTTCACTCCAGATGCCAGACAGGATGCCCCGAAACGGGTCACCAGGCTTTCGTTTGTGTGAGACAAAGGGGGGGACCCTTCTCTGGATGCGTCCGCATGTTGGCCCGAGTGGCGCTTCGAGATTGACTCTTCAGTGTGACCTGCACACATCGTGGAGTTGCCGTCAGCCTCTTATGCCAGCTCGACATGCTCTGCATGTGGCTTGCTTGCCTGGACCAACTGCCACGTCATGACGTCGGTGGGCTCTTTTCACTTGAGCCGCAAACCTGGCAGGCACGTGCATGAAGAATGTCTCGTCTATCTTCAATGTTATTTACACGCCCTTGATAATGCTGTAGCGTTGGGTTTGCCCTTGACTTGTTGTCTGGCATGCGGGCCTTGGCGGCCACGATGTGAGGTGATGGAACTACTAGTGCCAACGTTTAAAGATGAGAGGGCGGAGAGGAGCTGAGTGATATCCTAAAGAGGCTAATTTGCGGGAGCCCAACGTCGGCAAGGATTTGAAGGTGGAGCGGGATTGCCGCCGTCAGCTGGTGCGGGTAGAATGCGTCTTCGCGGCGCGAGACAGTCCCCGGTCTCTGTTCCTTGTCGACGCAGCGTAATCCAGAACGTCTGCACTCAACTAGTTTGGTCAATTCGTGCGGGGTTATGCGGAACTGATCTAGTATCAAGGGAATCTCAAGAATACTGATGGGGCGAGGCTTCAACCGGATATCGATGCAATACGGCCTCTGCGGTAAGGCATTCAGACAGAATGGGACCGATGGCACACCCATGACTGAAAGACGACTGGATCAATTTTTGAGACTGAAAGTGAGCCATTGGAAGTGAAAAGTGTCGAAGGCTTCGGCTGGCCCTCGGCCTATCGTTTGAGTGTCAACGCTGAACCGAAGATGTCAGAGTCATCGGGCCAACTGCGCCGCAAGACGACAGTATCCGATCTGATCCCGTGCAGAAACCATATCATCCTTTCAAGTCATCAGTGCTTCGAATCACAGTAGATAGAATGAGGAAATCGTAGAAAAGGTGTAGTTGGGCATGAACACCTCAACTAGCTGCTGCATGTGTCTCCGATAAGAGCACGACCGCATCAAGACGGAAAATATTTGGAAATTTTGAAGCCATCGTCGAGTTTGTACCATCTACAAGCATTCAAAGTACTGGGGCGTGAGTTCAATGACATGTTCATGTTGGAAGCGGTCTCGACGTGTGTCGCATCACGCGCAGTAGTCCTCTTCCTGCAGTTAGCTAGGCCAGTCGATGACTCTTTCGGGTACGAGACGCGTCAGAAGCCGCCTTCACCTTTTTCATCATTTCATGTCTGAGAGGGACGCGGTGAGCGAGAACTTTCAGTAGCCGTACATCAAATGACACTTGACTCGGCTCTTTGCGTCCGGAGCGTGCGTCTACGCTATGCCCATGGAGCTTTAGATCAAGGAGTACATACATGAAGAAAGACGCAAGACGCAAGCCACATGTCATATCTCTATTGCGTCTCGTCGGCCCTGATGCGCGTCGATATTTCGTTCCGCACTCCGCAGAAACATCCCCGTCCCCTGCAGATGCTACAGAAGACATTGACCTAGACGGGCTTAGTACTGTATAACCCCCCCTTTCCTCCCTCTCTCTCCCCCTCCCCTCCTTTACACGGGAGGCCGTCAGCGGGAACTACCGCGAGCGGGTGGGCATTCTCGCCGCTAGCATTCGAGGCAGGACGGGCCGCAAAAAGCCACTATGCAACCATCTGGGGAAACAGGTGTGGTGGGGATTCCTCCCGAGGCACACACACCCACCGGCACACTTGAACTGTTCTGTTCAAGCTAAAGATTAGCTTACAGCAACCAGCGTCGGCACTTGTCTTGTTGCTACCCGGCGACTTTTGGCCTTCTCGGCATGGCGTCCCGTCAGGAATTCATGTACCGAGTAAGTGCGGCATCACATTCTCCACGAGTGCATATGCCAGTGGTACGATTGGCAAGTTTTCCCATCTGGTCAATCCCACGCCTTGTGATGCTGCCTGGCTGGAAAAGGTGTAACATGACCTTGAAATCTTACCGGCCGGAATCGTCGGCCCCACTCATGCCCGGGACGGAGATGAGACCGGGAGTGGGGCCCGGGGCCGATCCTGGAGCTGTTAGACGGCCGCCAAGGCATGTACTTCGGAAGTAGGCGAAGAAGAAGAATGATGGTTGTGAAGAGATCAGATGCAAAATGGTATTCTAACAGTGGTATCCTATAAAATTTTCTGGCCCTCACCAATTAGGCACCAGTTGTTCCCATCATGTCGCCGTAAGCATAATGTTTCCCCCCAGGGTCCAGCATGATTGCGAAAACGCCAAAAGACAAAGCCCCTTCATCCCATATCATGTACAATCGTGAGTGATTAGATGCCGTTAAAAACAGAAGCAGAGAAAGCCGTGAAAATCCGTTGGAAGTGGAAAAGCAAAACGCCTCAGCTATCCCAAATGGCTCCATAGGCCGGAAGGCCTCTCGATTCGAGGCCATAGACTACCTTTTTGGTGATTTTCTCGTTTGCAATTATAATTACAGCCTCGGCGCCAAAGTCCTTGGCCAGGTTGTAGCCCATCTTGACCAAGTCAGGACGGCCCTTGACCCTCGTGTCGTGGATGATGGCGCCGGGGATCGACTTGCGGATGGTGTGGATGACGTTTTTGCCAAACGTCTTTTCGGGGTTGGGAGTAGACCAGATGAGCTGAGTCGGGCAGCTCGGCTGGGCAATGTGTCCGAGAAGAGGGCCAATGCCGGATCCAGTGGCAATGACGACGACGCGGTTGAAGAGGGTCGCGATGCGCATGACACCGCATGTGGGGAGACCGCGGACCCAGAGGTGTGTGGGGGGATTCTGAATACAGTGCTTGGTCCAGTCGCCGGCGTTGGACACGACGAGCGAGTATCCTGGAGCGGTAGCGATGCTTGAGGGTTCGGGGGCAGGGATGGTAGCGAAGGAATGCCACTCGATAAGAGGGCGGGTAGAGACACGGGTGAAGCTTCCGTTGACGGGGATGGTGTAATCAAAGTGAAGCTGAATCGCGTGATCTGACAACGGGACTGCGTTGACGCGAACACGACGAAGGAAGACCCAAGACGATGCGATGCTGCACGTTGCGACGCCTAGCATCCAAAACGCAGGGCTGCGGACGAGGGCAAGTCCAAGATCGCCTCCGATGGGAGTCGCATCTCGGACAGAGAGGACCGTCTTGACCCAGAACAGACCAAGAGCGGTCCAGCCGAGGAAGCGATGAAGGCGCTCAAAGAGGTTGTGATAGTTCTTGCGGAAGCCGGGCCAGGCGAAGCCGACAATGGCACAACAGAGGGCGGAAAGAAGCCAGGAAACCACGATTGTTGCTAGCGAATCAACCGACTCGAGAGGACGACGCGCGTAGACAATCGTCGACCTGACAGTTGAGGCGAGAAGCCAAGAGGTAGCGCAGACACCGGCACCCGAATGAACGCCGCCGAGGTGATAGACCTTGCCGCATCGTTTCCGCAGCCACAGCGGTGCAGACTTTGGAACGGAGCAGAAGACGGTGTAGAGGACGTTGATGACAGCATCCTGGCGCACGAGGACGGCCGTGACCAGGTTGGCGGCGGTGAGAAGAGCGAGCCATTCGGGCTTGGGGTTCAAGACGACAACGGCGATGAGAGCAGCAATGTTGAAGAGCCCCACGAGGCTAAAGAGGGTCCGGTAGACAATCAGGATGCGCAGTCTGAGACCTCTGAGTGGCTGGGGCAACTGCTTCTCCGGCATGTCTTGGTCGAGGTCGGGCGTTTCCGACACGACCGTGACCGTCGACTCGGAAGCGATGGACTGCACCTCGACAAGAGTGCCGCAGTCGCTGGGAGACTTGTGATGAGAGACGCGAGTCTTGGTCTTCTCCTCGACCACAACCATCACCTCGGACTTGGTGACGGGCTCCATGGCCAGGGCGCGGAGCATCGTCTTGTTGATCTTGCCATTGGGGGTCGTTGGGAACTCGGGCATCTGGTGCACCCTTACGGGCACCGCATAGTAAGGCTGAAGCCTGCGCGTGTGCTCGAGGATGGCATCAGTGTTCTGGTCCGCCGGAACGACAAAGGCGTGAATTTCACCGTCGACAAGCAGGGCCGTGGCGCGATCAACGCCCTTGGCAGAAGCAAGTGACGATGAGACGCCGTCGAGCTCAACTCGGAATCCCTACACACCCATCGCGAAACCTGGTCAGCTCATGACTTGGATTTGCAGTGTATACCACCAAAAGAAGAAGACATGTCCGGTGAGTCGACTTACCTTGACCTTGACTTGGTCATCGCAGCGTCCCAATATGTCAATGGACCCGTCGGCCCTCCACCGACCCAGGTCCCCGGTGCAGTACATGAGCGAGCTGGGTGAGACATGGCATGTCAGCGTCTTGTTCCTGTGGGCTCAGGGCAGCCAGCAGCGAGCAACGAAAGGAAAAAAGGTCTCACCCATCGTCCAGGAAAGGGTCGGGAATGTAGGACTCGAGTGTCTTGGACTGAAGACCCACGTAGCCACGGGAAACGCCATCACCGCCAGCCCACATCACTCCAGCCACACCCTCCGGAACGGGCTCCCCCGCGTCGTCGAGGATGTAGACGGTATTGTTGGGTGTCGGCCGGCCGATTGATACGGGGTCCCCTGCCACGTGCCGGGACATGGTATTGACAATGGTTGTTTCCGTCGGTCCGCAGCAGTTCCAGTACGTTGCGTACGTTGCCCAGAGGTCTGCCAGAGCCTGCGATGTTGGCTCGCCTGCCGTGGCCACGACCCTGATGTTGGGGTACTTTGTGGGATGATACTTGGATAGTATCGTAGGTGTGCAGATGAGAACATCAATCTGTTTTGTGTGCGTCAGCGCCTGAGGCCAGGGTCGTCGCCGTCGTCTGGACATCCATCCATCCATCCATTCAGGGGCCTGGAGGGAGGGGGGTTTCGACGACCTACCTCACGGATCGTGGGCTCCCACTTGGAGCCGCGGATAACCAACGTGCCGCCATTGCACAGACACGCAAAGATTTCCCACGCAGCTGTTCGTCAAGAGGTCAGAAAGATGGCTTCATTGAGACGGTGCAACGTGACAAGACGGGAGGACCCGAGGGTCGGGTAAGAGGCGTTTGGGCAGGGAGATCTCACCCATGTCAAAGCTTATATTGAGGACCTGTCCCACGCGCATTCCCGGACGAATCTCCAAGCCACCGGGGGAAAGGCAGACCAGGTTGGCCACGTTCTTGTGTGTCACATCAACGCCTTTGGGCTTGCCGGTGGTCCCTGAATTTGGGTATCAGCAACGGGTGTCAGAGGGTAAAGAGTCTTCATGCAAGCAACGTCAAGTCTCGAGACCAAGTTTGGGATGTTCACGAACCGGATGTGTAGATGACATAGCAGCCTGCCTCGGGGGTCGCGAGATCTATCCAGCGATCTGGTGATAGTGTAGAGGGGTCCGTCTCCATGCAACGGTCGATGAGGACTGGGTTGAGGGCAGGAAACTGAGTCCGGATGCGATGTTCTGTGGCAGTCAGGCAGAGGACGACATCTCCTCCGCACTGCTCTACGACGTGCTTGATTGTTGAGTCAGGGACGACGCCTCCGTCCAGAGGCACGTACTGAGCACCGCAAGACAGGATGGCCCAGATGCCGACCACCATCTCAAGACCTCGCTTGACGACGAGGGGTACCCTTTGGCCGGGCTGGACGCCGAGGCTCCTCAGCCTCAGGGCCAAGGTCTGTACATGACCGGCGAGTCGGTAGTAAGTCAGTTCGCGGGGAACATCACCCGAGAGGTCACGGATAGCAACGTGGGTATTCTGCGAGGAGGAGGAAGAGTAGGGGGAGACGTGATGATAGAAGGCCGAGGTGACGGTGGGAAACGGGAGGGTAACGTCGCCTCCGTATGAGAAGGAAGGTGTGCGACGGGGGTGGGCGTTCCTTGAGGCGGAGACAGCCATGGTGAGAAGAGCCGCGTGCTTGCGAGCCCGGCTCGGGATCCCAAATGGACAATTTGGAAGTTCTTGATGTCAATGTCAAGATGGAAAGGAAACCTGCAGATTAAAGGAGGAAAAGAAGCTCTCTGCTGGGCAACGCGGCCTTGCCTGACTTGTCTCGAATGGGATCTCAGGCCGTCGAACGGGGGACCTTTATATCTTATGTCTTCCATGCCGTATGAACGCAGCAGGCGAATGCCGCTTGGTGCATCTGCTCCCTGCTCGGCGGTAGTCGCATTCATCGCCGTTCTGCGCGGCCGTTTGATGGAAAGGAACATTGGACTAGGCAACCCCGTCCTGGTCCGCCTCCGGAAGGTGGTAGCCCTGACTACGGGAGACGGGACTCGCACACACCCCCCTACCCCCAGAGGTCCAACCTGGGGAGCAGAGCTTGGGAACTTTGGAACAAGAAAAAGAGGCGTACGCCAAGTAAACGTGAGGAGCGTTGGTTGAAATGAGCAAAGGGTTGCCGGCTCGAGACAATGCACCCGCGAGCTCGACCGCCAAAACTCCCGCGTCCACGATACATGTGGTCCATGTCGCTGGAATTAGTGCCCGCTGCAGTCTCTCTTTTTCCTGTTCACACGCTCTTTCTTCCTCTCTTCGTGTGTGTGTGTGTGTGTGTGCGAGTGTGTCTGTACGTCTTGTTCCATGCGGCATGTATAACGCCGCCCCCCCCTTTTTTTGTCGCTCTCCTTCATCTGAACCACCCCCTGGGGGAACCAACGGGGGTGTGGGAGTGAAGGACGGCGAGGAGGAGGAAGAGGAGGAGTAAGAGGGCGGTGGAGGGGGGAAAGCGAGTTGAGAGCAGGACGACTGCCGACAATTTGCTGGGACTGGGCGCGTTTGTTAGTCGCAGTTGTCGCATTCCGGGGGAGTCAAGAAACGGGGTTACGTCGACCGAGGCTCGGGCCAACACGAGACGGCGCACGAGGAGCCCTCATCGCCGGGAGGAATGCCGTGGATGGGAGGGTACCACCCAGCCCAAAGGGGCAAGCAGATGGCCGCAACATGGCCAAAAAGAGGACCCAAGACCCAAGGCGAGGACGCCCGAGGTCCAAACCCCCATGCTGCCACCAGACTTGCACTCCTTTTCGCTGAGACATCACTCGAACCATGGAAGAGGCACGAAAAGTGATCGATCTATCCAGCAGTCTCAGCCCGCACACACGCATACACACATACACACCCCCAGGAAGAAAAAAGGTCCACCCAAAAAGCCCGGCAGGGATGCAACGGACCGGGGGTGGCAGAGGCGGCCGATGGTGGGAAGGGGACATGCGAGCGCGTGCAGGCCAGGACAAGGCGCCGGCCCTTTTTTCCTTTTTACACCGACCTCTGACCGAAAGGCGCCGGCCCACCAGAAGCCGGCACTACGGCGGGCTGCACGGGCTACGTGCGGGACGTTTAAAAAGGCACTTCAGTGTCTTCAAGGGGACCCTTTCCCGTCGAGGTGTGGGGGGGGGGGGGGGGAGCAAGGTCAGATGGGAGGCAGCAACAGTAGACACACGATGAAGAGGGAGGGTTGTCATTAGTTGATGATGAAGAGGAAGAGAGGAGGGGGACGGAGCAGTAGCACGGATGAATAGCAAGCACACGGGACAAAAAAGGATTGGATGTAAGAGCACAGGTCCAAGTCGGCCGATGGTGGAGTCATGTCCAAAGGGCAGCGTTTGACCTTCCGGAGGGAGGGACGCGCCATGGAGTAAACGGGCAAGGCTTTGCGGATGAACTGCCTCAAGAGAGACACACGGAAGCAGAGGGAGGTGACGGTAAAAACGGGAGGGGGGAGAAAATGTCAAAGCCCATGTCCCACGTCCACGAGACGACATGGAGAGAGAGAGAGAGAGCACGCGGAGGGGGGGGACTGGAAGCTATGTTGCTTCCATGTTTTGTTGGTGGTTCAAGGGCGGACGACGTACTCAATTCTCAATTCGGGCCAAGAAACAAGTGTGTCGAGTCTGGGGAATGATGATGTCTGCATCCAGGAGAGGACAAAGAGAGAGTGAGAGTTGATGGAGTGATAGCTTGAGATGTTGAGTTTGAACTCGGCAAACGTCAATTCTGTGCCTCCAATTACAATCTGGTAACTCAAGCAATTGAATGCGATTTTTCGGTTGGTCTTTTCCAATTGGTTTTCTTAGCTTTATTTTATTACATTTTTCTTTTTCACCTTCTGCTTCTGTCATCGTCATCATCATCATCCTCTTCAAGTTCCTTCTCCTTTTCTTTCTCGGCCTTCTTCTTCCAGTCCTCTTCCATGCCCCCCCTCGATTTTCCTTTTCCCCCGAACACCCGTGCCGGCTTCAGGATCCCGCTTATTCCCTTTCCCCTTCCATCACGCATCACGTCCTGGTTCTTCGCGCTTATGTTTTCTCTGTTCACCCCCCCCCCCCCTTCCTCTCCCGTGCTTTCTCCCCCCGACAGCCTTTTCGGCAGACGTCTGGTCCTTGAAACACGCCCCCCCTGCGTCCCCTGTCAGTGTAGGTAACTGCAGGCCAAGGCCACACAACACGCCCCCCCCCTGGTCCCCTGTTCGTGTGAGCGTGCTCTCATTGACTGTTGCTCTTGCTCTTGCTCCCCCAACTCGAACCTCACTATTCTTCTTGTTCTTCCCTCTTGCAGTGATACCTTTTTTTTTCCCTTTTGTAACGCGCGAAAAAAGACGGCCTGCTGCTGCTGCTGCTGCCGGGTGCATCAAATGCAATGTCTATGCGCATTCGGGGCAATCTTCCCCTTTCCAACGTTGAACCCCAGGAAGAACGAGTAAGAATGATAAAAAGGAAGAACATACATCAAGAAAGATGCGGCTGCCCTCTCTAATCCTAAGCAACATATGCAAATTTGCAAGAAAAACCACACCTCGACCGTGCTGGACGGACACAGACTTGTGCTTGGCTACAAGGCCACTTGTATGTAGGGCCTGAGCTCTCGCAAGACACGGCTGGGTGTCTCTTGCTGTCTCTTGCTATGTCTCTCTTACATGTGTAAAGTAACTAATGGGAGGAGGAGGAAAGTAAGAGGACTGCCGCCCTCCTCGATGTTTCTTGACCGACCCTTGATATGCGGGCCGTCGTCAACATTTTTTTTTGCTCGACCCTTTCTCTTGCCATGCTGTCTTTTCTTTTTTTTCCCTTTTCTCTCCTTGGGCCCTCCAGTCCTCCTCCCCCCTCGTTTATTCCTTTTTGAACTGCTCCACGACTTGACGCCTTTTTTTTCTTGGGGGCCGGGCCGGGTTCAGGGACCTCATCTCCGTCACGTCTGGTCTCATGGTGCTTCGTCTTGTCCTTGGCCCGCGCGGGATGCCACATGCTTCTCGAGGTGGAATGCCAGCCCGGCCTTGCTCTCCCTCCCTTGAAAGCACATGGTTATCGATTGACTCTACGCCGCGGCGTGTCGAGCACGCTCCTCGTCCCATCAATCCTCGTTTGCCTCGTTGTTCTTTCTCCACAATACGAATACTTCGTACACATCATGTATTCGTAGTCCACGACATTCGACCGGACCCAGGTCCAGTCTCCTCTCACACATGATACACCCCCCCCCCCCCTTTTTTCACCTCTCCCGCTGCAACTGACCAGGGGATTCGTGTCTATCTGACAGGGGATCATGTCTGTCTGTCCCTTCCCCGCTTCTGAGTCTCTTCTGTCTTTGCCTCTCCGACTTCCATCTGCTCATGCATGTGTGTATGTACGTAGTCGGGAAAGGCTCTCGCTGGCGTCCCCACCTAGTCATAGTGCTCTCTGCTCACCTTTCTCTTTTTCTTTTTTGTTTTCTTAATTACTTTCATTCTCTACATGATACCGTCCATGTATGCTTTCCTCATCATACCATTCTCAAGAATCCGCTCGCAATCTTTCCCCCCTTTGCCGGCCTGTTCGAGCGCGCTCAGCCCTTGCCTGTGTTTGTCCTTCCCCAAGGATCCCGGTCGAGAAAGCATCCCTCGCGGCCGAGGCAAGCGAAACACGCATCCCGCTCTGCTCGCACGTCCATTGATCTCTGATCAAATGATCGCAATGTCCACATCTTCCATGTCTGGTCCGAGCCTTGTCACGGCCACGTCACCGTCTGATGGCGTCAGACTCATCACGTTGGATCGACCAGCCAAGCGGAATGCGCTATCCAGCCAACTCATCGCCGACTTTCTCGACTCCTTGGCCGCGGCATCCAAGGACCCTGCCGTCAAGGTTATTGTCGTGACTGGCAACGGCACGTTTTTCTCAGGTGAACCAAAAGCCTCGGCCGCTAACTTAATCCTCAACGTGCTCCTCCTTGTCCTTGTTTCTCTCCCCCCCTTCTTCTTTGTTCCTCCCCCTCCCCCTTCCCTTGGAACCCCCCCCCC